>JALPQI010017034.1:0-14335 GCA_025490895.1 Thaumatotibia leucotreta
AGAGACCGAGGCGTGAGTACCCTGCCATTATAGTCTCCATCATATACAGGGTGACAAGAGAGACTAGCGACGAACAGAGGAAGGCTGATGCCGCCAGGAAGAAGCAGCAAGAAGAGACCGAGGCGTGAGTACCCTGCCATTATAGTCTCCATCATATACAGGGTGACAAGAGAGACTAGCGACGAACAGAGGAAGGCTGATGCCGCCAGGAAGAAGCAAGAAGAGACCGAGGCGTGAGTACCCTGCCATTATAGTCTCCATCATATACAGGGTGACAAGAGAGACTAGCGACGAACAGAGGAAGGCTGATGCCGCCAGGAAGAAGCAACAAGAAGAGACCGAAGCGTGAGTACCCTGCCATTATAGTCTCCATCATATACAGGGTGACAAGAGACTAGACGACGAACAGAGGAAGGCTGATGCCGCCAGGAAGAAGCAACAAGAAGAGACCGAGGCGTGAGTACCCTGCCATTATAGTCTCCATCATATACAGGGTGACAAGAGACTAGACGACGAACAGAGGAAGGCTGATGCCGCCAGGAAGAAGCAACAAGAAGAGACCGAGGCGTGAGTACCCTGCCATTATAGTCTCCATCATATACAGGGTGACAAGAGAGACTAGCGACGAACAGAGGAAGGCTGATGCCGCCAGGAAGAAGCAGCAAGAAGAGACCGAGGCGTGAGTACCCTGCCATTATAGTCTCCATCATATACAGGGTGACAAGAGAGACTAGCGACGAACAGAGGAAGGCTGATGCCGCCAGGAAGAAGCAAGAAGAGACCGAGGCGTGAGTACCCTGCCATTATAGTCTCCATCATATACAGGGTGACAAGAGAGACTAGCGACGAACAGAGGAAGGCTGATGCCGCCAGGAAGAAGCAACAAGAAGAGACCGAAGCGTGAGTACCCTGCCATTATAGTCTCCATCATATACAGGGTGACGAGAGAGACTAGCGACGAACAGAGGAAGGCTGATGCCGCCAGGAAGAAGCAAGAAGAGACCGAGGCGTGAGTACCCTGCCATTATAGTCTCCATCATATACAGGGTGACAAGAGAGACTAGCGACGAACAGAGGAAGGCTGATGCCGCCAGGAAGAAGCAACAAGAAGAGACCGAGGCGTGAGTACCCTGCCATTATAGTCTCCATCATATACAGGGTGACAAGAGAGACTAGCGACGAACAGAGGAAGGCTGATGCCGCCAGGAAGAAGCAACAAGAAGAGACCGAGGCGTGAGTACCCTGCCATTATAGTCTCATCATATACAGGGTGACAAGAGAGACTAGCGACGAACAGAGGAAGGCTGATGCCGCCAGGAAGAAGCAACAAGAAGAGACCGAAGCGTGAGTACCCTGCCATTATAGTCTCCATCATATACAGGGTGACGAGAGAGACTAGCGACGAACAGAGGAAGGCTGATGCCGCCAGGAAGAAGCAAGAAGAGACCGAAGCGTGAGTACCCTGCCATTATAGTCTCCATCATATACAGGGTGACAAGAGAGACTAGCGACGAACAGAGGAAGGCTGATGCCGCCAGGAAGAAGCAGCAAGAAGAGACCGAGGCGTGAGTACCCTGCCATTATAGTCTCCATCATATACAGGGTGACAAGAGAGACTAGCGACGAACAGAGGAAGGCTGATGCCGCCAGGAAGAAGCAAGAAGAGACCGAGGCGTGAGTACCCTGCCATTATAGTCTCCATCATATACAGGGTGACAAGAGAGACTAGCGACGAACAGAGGAAGGCTGATGCCGCCAGGAAGAAGCAACAAGAAGAGACCGAAGCGTGAGTACCCTGCCATTATAGTCTCCATCATATACAGGGTGACGAGAGAGACTAGCGACGAACAGAGGAAGGCTGATGCCGCCAGGAAGAAGCAAGAAGAGACCGAGGCGTGAGTACCCTGCCATTATAGTCTCCATCATATACAGGGTGACAAGAGAGACTAGCGACGAACAGAGGAAGGCTGATGCCGCCAGGAAGAAGCAACAAGAAGAGACCGAAGCGTGAGTACCCTGCCATTATAGTCTCCATCATATACAGGGTGACAAGAGAGACTAGCGACGAACAGAGGAAGGCTGATGCCGCCAGGAAGAAGCAACAAGAAGAGACCGAAGCGTGAGTACCCTGCCATTATAGTCTCCATCATATACAGGGTGACGAGAGAGACTAGCGACGAACAGAGGAAGGCTGATGCCGCCAGGAAGAAGCAAGAAGAGACCGAGGCGTGAGTACCCTGCCATTATAGTCTCCATCATATACAGGGTGACAAGAGAGACTAGCGACGAACAGAGGAAGGCTGATGCCGCCAGGAAGAAACAAGAAGAGACCGAAGCGTGAGTACCCTGCCATTATAGTCTCCATCATATACAGGGTGACAAGAGAGACTAGCGACGAACAGAGGAAGGCTGATGCCGCCAGGAAGAAGCAACAAGAAGAGACCGAGGCGTGAGTACCCTGCCATTATAGTCTCCATCATATACAGGGTGACAAGAGAGACTAGCGACGAACAGAGGAAGGCTGATGCCGCCAGGAAGAAACAAGAAGAGACCGAAGCGTGAGTACCCTGCCATTATAGTCTCCATCATATACAGGGTGACAAGAGAGACTAGCGACGAACAGAGGAAGGCTGATGCCGCCAGGAAGAAGCAACAAGAAGAGACCGAAGCGTGAGTACCCTGCCATTATAGTCTCCATCATATACAGGGTGACAAGAGAGACTAGCGACGAACAGAGGAAGGCTGATGCCGCCAGGAAGAAGCAACAAGAAGAGACCGAAGCGTGAGTACCCTGCCATTATAGTCTCCATCATATACAGGGTGACAAGAGAGACTAGCGACGAACAGAGGAAGGCTGATGCCGCCAGGAAGAAGCAGCAAGAAGAGACCGAGGCGTGAGTACCCTGCCATTATAGTCTCCATCATATACAGGGTGACAAGAGAGACTAGCGACGAACAGAGGAAGGCTGATGCCGCCAGGAAGAAGCAACAAGAAGAGACCGAAGCGTGAGTACCCTGCCATTATAGTCTCCATCATATACAGGGTGACAAGAGAGACTAGCGACGAACAGAGGAAGGCTGATGCCGCCAGGAAGAAGCAGCAAGAAGAGACCGAGGCGTGAGTACCCTGCCATTATAGTCTCCATCATATACAGGGTGACAAGAGAGACTAGCGACGAACAGAGGAAGGCTGATGCCGCCAGGAAGAAGCAGCAAGAAGAGACCGAGGCGTGAGTACCCTGCCATTATAGTGACAATACAGGGTGACCAAGACATTCCTACTACCAGTCAGGTTTTGGGAAGCAGAGTTAGCCCCTTCATCATCACCATCATTATATCAGCCGAAAGACGTCCACTGCTGAACATAGGCCCCCCCTAAAGATTGCCACAATGACCGGTTCTGCGTCACCCGCATACAGCGGACTCCTGCGACCTTCACCAGGTCATGACTGATGACTCATCAGTCCTTGTGGGGGGCCTACCTTTTATTATTAATAAGTTCAAATTTCAGTAGTAGTAGTTGTAGGTAAGCAAAATTGGAAAAGTAATCCAATTACTCTTTCCGATTACATTGTAATCTAGATTACAAAGTATACGTACAAATGTAAATACCGACTTTTAGCGTAGCAAAATTACAATTGTCACAAAAAAACACGACAATGAGGGTTTTTGATACTTTTTCTGCCGCTATGGGGAGGTGAGATGGCAGCACTGAGCCGACCGTATACGAACTGTCAAAATAAATACACGCATTTAATTTTCAACATATTTATAGGTTTATTTATTCTGAAAACCATTACTTTAGTCATATTGTTACCTAAAATAAATAAATAAAATAGTTCCAAGTCAATTCTCATGAAATTAACAAAGTTATAGTAATTATTTTGAATACCAGTGACTTTGAGCGCCTGTTTTAGAGTTCAATCTTCAGTTCGACGACCATGTATTAGTCGTAATCCATTACAAACTCAATTATCTTCCAAATAAAATAGAATTTCAATATTTTAGGCCCAGGTGCCTATGAATAGTATGAATCTGACACGACCATGTATTAGTCGTAATCCATTACAAAATCAATTCTCTTCCAAATAAAATAGAATTTCAATATTTTAGGCCCAGGTGCCTATGAATAGTATGAATCTGACAGCTGTCGAGACCAGGTGCGTACGAAGCGCCGCCTGGTGGCAGAAAAATTATCGAAAACCCTCATTGTAAAATTCCGACATTGGTCGAACTTCATGTCGAGAATTTACGAAAATTGTTCTTGCGCCTTGTGAAAATTGTCACAACTTTTTAAAAATAAAAGAAGTTTATCAACGGTATAGTAACGTTATTAGTACCTAATAATTTTATGTTGATGGAAAACGAGGACATGGACCGTTCGATAATAAGCGGTAGCCGTAGCCTGCGGAGGTTTGTGGCGTCAGTAACAGTGATTTTTTTACAATTGTCCCACTTGTCATTGTGGTGAAATTGGGGCCAGGTCAAAATGGAAACAAACGAAAAAATGTATGCGAATGTCGCGGTGACGAATGTTGTTTCAAACATCCGATTCGTACAATTGGTGACCTATAATTAACATAGCGTTCAAAGGAATATATAATAAAAAAGAAGTAGTTTCATTTTTCAAGTTTAATAATCCCAAAATAAATCCTTCCTCATGATAATTGATAAAACTTGTATGTATATAATATTTTTACTTTTCAGTATGAAGAAAGAGGCTGCAATGATGGCGAAAGAAATTGAAAAGAGACAGAAGGAGTATCTTGAAAAACAGAAAATGAAACAGAGAATGGAGACTGACAAAAGTAAGTTTGAGACAGATCATAATTTGTTATTTCATAGAACTACCATGTTACCTTCTTTTATTTTTGAAATAAAGTAACAATAATATATTTGAAATTATACATTTTAATATAATCACGCTGCGAAAAATGCTTCAAAAAATCCTGAATAAGTATCTTTTTTTTGATACGACTAAAATAGTACATAACGACACAAGTGCGAAAAACACGAAACTCGAAACTAGTGGCGATGTTTTCAATCGACACGAGTTACGAATTTCGTATTTGCACGTGTCTCGTACGACGTTTTTTTAGTACAGATGGCCCTCCGAAGTTTTGGACCTGACGTAAAATGACCCACTTCTCGCACTAGAGCCTAAAAAGTACACCATCTGTACTAAAAACCATATACCAGGTAGCTTCAATGAACATACCAAGTAGCCTGTTAAATTTAACGGAAATAAAAAAAAAACACGGTGTCTTATCGGTGATCATGGATCTCATGTTTTTTTTATAATTCCAGTGCACACCCCCCTCAAGAATGGTGGTAAGCTGCCCCCCATGGAGCCGGTGTACATGTGCGACGGCTTCCAGCACCTCAATTCGGATGATGATGATGATGACGCGCCGCCCAAGTTCCCTACGCCTGCCTGGTGCAAGGTACTTTATACTACTATTTTTCTAGCTTTATGATTTTCGGCGATAAATGACGGCTAAAATTCTTTCGCGACCTAAATTCCAATAAAGAAAACCAAAAATTGTAAAGGCATTTTTCAGCGAGTTATGATGATTTTTTTAAGTACGCCGAATCCAAAAACATATGACATTATAGTCTCAAAATGTGGTCAGGAATATAGCTTTCAAGTTTGTCGGTATACTCATTTTCACTCTGTATTAAATTGTATATAATACAAGGAGGAAATCAGTATATCATCAATTTTGGAAGTTGTATTCCAGACCATATTATGAGACTATAATGTCGTATGAACTTTTCTGGACCCCCTGGGAGTCGCGACCCACACTTTGATAATACTGCTTTGTACCGAGTATTGATTGATTTATTTGAAGAGTTTCCATTTTTTGTCCTTTAATTGGTCCACTACAAATTGGCACGTGTATACAAAAAATATCACGCCACAAAAGGGTTTTGCGAGATATCTTCTGTTATCACTGATCCTATTGTTGACTCCTAATGACTGTGTCAAATTGAATCGGGCCTTCGAAATGGAGTTTACATCCGTACGCTTAGCACATGATTGGTATGTCAGTATGTCGCCGTGAGATAGATTTTCCATCTTTTACCAACCATATGAATAAAGAATCACCAAATTAAAAATTTAAAAAACCGACTTCAACCGGTTTCTCCAAGATTCCCGATTTGTTTTCATCATTGGTTTCCTCAAATACTACTTTCTGAATGCAAATTCTTGTAAATGAATGAAAATTACCAAAAGCGCCATACATGTACCTATAACAATTGAAGAGATCCCTCGATTTCGCCAAGATCCCATCATCAGACCGCAACTTGGTGCCAACGGGACCATCTCGGGGTAATACACGTTCAATCACAAAAATAAATTTTAAAATCGGTTCACTATTCTCGGAGATATCGGGTAACATACATACAGCAAAAAAAAAAAATTCAGTCGGATTGAGAACCTCCTCCTTTTTTGAAGTCGGTTAAAAAGGGATGGATAGTCTATCTCGCGGCGACATATTGTCACACTGATCCTGTGCTAAGCCTACTGTACGAGTCATTCGCTTGTATTCCAGACGCGGCACCGCCAACTAGCCCTCCAACACCTCTTACCCAACGGGATCGTGGACAAACTGTTCTCAGTCCGTGTCCACAGCGTGGACCTGCGCGCCATCTTCCCAGCAGTGGAGCGTGCGGCGCTGAAGCGGACCTCGTCGGCTGTGTGGCGCACCCCGCCCGCGCTGCAGCTGTCGAGGGTGCAAGAGTCGCCGGTGAGTTTGAATGGCCGCCATTTTGAATTTTTTAGGTTTTGATACGACTGCAATTGGTGAAAATGTTGAAAAAATTAAATGTTTTTTTCGGGAACGTGTATGAATATTTCTTTTTTTTTTCAGTTTTTTTGGGGTTTTTACAGAAATAATCACTCCTTTCCATATATTATAATTGACTTTTCCTCGGTGACATCGCGCTCTACTGGTATAAATGAAAATTAGACCTAATTTTTTAGTTTAGAGCTTAAAATTAAAGTGAAACATTACAGCGATTTGCGACAAAGTTGCGGACGTATGTCGCGTTCACAAGGGAATCGCTTACCTATACCTAGGACACCGCGTAACACACAAATGGCCGCCATTTTGAACTTTTACAGTTTTGACATGACAACACATTCATAAGGTCATCCGAGGCAAATGCAACTTTTGTAAGATAGAACACTGCGTTGGATTAGAGCCAATGGCATAGAAAACTATTCGCTAAAATATGTTTTACAGAAATAGTTGGTTCTGCCTCGAAACCAGCGATTGTTTGATTTATCGGAAACAACACAATAGTATATAGGGTATTTTTACAAAAAAAAACATTTAGCTGTAGAGGATTTTCAATTAGTTGCAATTTTCTCACAGTTGCATTTATCTCGCGTGACCTTATTATTTAAAATTTAAGGAAAAATATCCACTACAATATTCATTGTGTTACCATATAATAGTCTAGCAACTTAATTTAAAACAATGTTTTTTAGTTATTATCTCTATGATGTCGTATTAGAGGTGTTTGTTAGAAGAAGCAAAGTAGTCTTGTCAAGGCATCCAAATCAAGTGTCCTAAATTCCTATAAGATCTGTTGTACGCCGATACTAGAAACCATATTTTTATTATAGATATTATTATATCTTTTTATCAGACCAAGTGACTGATTGTACCTATATCCAATGACTTGGTCTGATATACATTTTAAAGATAAAATTACTCCCAATTCTCGAAACTTAGCACTTAAAATGTAAAATTCAGATAAGCCATAAAATAATCTCCACTTTTTCAATCTTTCTACTTTTTTAGATAACCAAAAAACGTGTAAATCCCATAATATAATATTAGATAGCTCACCGCACGAACAATAGGTTATTTTCGTCAGGCCAGCACCGGCCTCGGTGGCGCAGTAGGCAGCGCGTAAGTCTCATAATCTTAAGGTCGTGAGTTCGAGCCTCACCCGGGGCATAGTTTTTGCTTTTATTTCTGGGATTCGTAATTCAATTGATTATTTATTGGCAACTCATAATATAATTTATGACCATTACTGCTTACACTGATTACATACATATAAGTAATATAATGTTTATAATGTTTTTGTTGTACTATTTAAAAAAAAAAAATATTTTAGATCTAAGGTAGGTTAGGATAGTTTGATTTAATTGTGCCTAACTACATGTTATTTGCTGTATTTTATTGTATTTATTTATAAATAAATTATTTTGTTAGTATACTATTCATTGGTCTCCGTAGAAAATAAAAATGTATATTATAATTAAAAATATCATTCTAAAGGTTTAAAACACAGTATATTAACTTTAATAATTATGAGTTCAATCTTCACAAATAGGCTTAGCCCCACGATAAGCTCAATAAAGGCAATTAATACCTAAAAACCTAGTTCTGGGCATGTTATGGACTCACCCAGTATAAAACTGATTCTACTTTAATACATGTAGTTACTCAATTGTTTCATAATATAATTTTAATTTCAGGTATAACATGGAATCGGAATGCTGTCGCGGGCGAACACTGTAAATAGTATTATGTTGTATGTTATCGCTAGTTATATAAAGATATATAATGCCGACCGGGATGGATGGTCGGGACACGATCATGCCTGAAATTAGTTAATTTGTCATCATCAGATGCTATTCTCTTCTGTCACAGATTACAAAAATATACTCTACCACTAGTTAAATATTTTCTAAGAAATATCTTTCTCAGGCACATACCCACTGATTAAAATTTCATTTTTTTCTTATTTTTAAGTTGCATGGATAATCTCAAAACCTCGATGTTCCTCTTACACTATGAGAATTTAAATAAAACCTTAATTTATTATAAACTAATGAAATTCCTCAAGCACTATGCACTACAATCCCACGATAAAGTAAAAACTTCGACCATTAAAAAGTTAAATGAATAGTTTAACATTTTTAAAGTCGTAACATCTTAAAGCAGATTGTCATTTTGACATGATTCTGGACAGGCCTAGAGTTGTGCTTGAGTCAACAAACTGATTTCAAGTATTATCAAACTGCCATTATAATGAGATTTGAAAGTACCGTTGACACAACAGTCTATAAGGATTTATTCATAGTTTAAGTGAAGAGACAGACAATAGATTAATTAATCAGTTTAATCACACACTACATCTATAAACAACTATTTTCTTGTTAAATGTTGTGTCATTTGTTTTGACTTTCGAATCGCCTTCTGATTCCGGTTTGATAACATAACTAGACTAATTTTCTTAAGCAACTTAGGGTGAGCCAGCCCGTTAAAATAAATAAATATCATGGGACATTCTTACACAACATAAATGAATTAAATATCAGACATCACAGGGAGCCGATTTTTTATTGTTATAGGTAATCATGTTTAGGCGAATGAATATTCTTTAGGTATTTCGTGTTAGCGTATTTTTAGATTTGTTAAAACATTATGTTTTAAAATTGACGACATAAGAATTAGCGCTAAGTTACGACTTGTGATTACTGCATTCAATTTTAGCACAAATACATCTAACTGTAGAGAACAGAAATTTCTAAGTTTCTTTGATGGTTAATAGTTTTGAACTACATGTTGTTGCATGATACTAGAAAGATAGAAGACCTGTTTTACTCATTTTATATTTTTAAATTATGACCAATATTTATTGATGTATGGCTATAGCATTCGGTGCGCCAGTAGAAAACGAACAAAAAAATAAACAAATATGACTTATCATGCCTTTCAATATATCATTTGTTGTCTTTGACACATATCGCGAAACACGTTCGTAGATTTATACGTTAATTACTAATGAATATCAAAAATTTTAAGTAACAAAAGAATAATAATGTACGTGAACTCAAGGTTTGAGGTTTTAAATTGGTGATAAGTCATTATTTAGTTCTGAAAGTGTGTGATTATGGAATAATTAAGTGTTGTTTTCATTTTATTTTTTTCGTTTGTTACTGGCACACGTAATAGGTAAAGCTGGGGATACACATGCCAGTAAATCGGGAAAGTAGCTGGTATGAAAGTTACTGGCATGTACGAGTAACTGGCACACTGCGGATACATTTGCAAGTAACACTGGCATGCATACTGTGCCCTTGCATGCCAGTATTACCATCGCGTATACACAGGACAGTTCGTGAGAGTATTTCGTACCTACAACATAGATAACAATCGAAGTGAATTAAACAAAATTGTGTTATTATTAGCAATTGAATGTGTAGTAAATTAATAAGAGATAAAAAGAAAAAACGAAGACGGGTTTGGGTAAGAGATTAGATTAGTAAAAGGGAAGATTTTGGAGCAAGTAGTTGTCTGCTTAAAGAAATGCGTCAAGAAGGTCACAGAAATCATTTGAGAATGCTCCCAGAGAAATTTGATGAATTGTTAGGAAGAATTTGGGCCTGTGGCCACAACGAGTCGGCTACTGGCATATCCGTAGCTGTCGCGGCTGTTCACACGTGCCAGGTTAGCAGCCCCCCGCGTCCCCTCCCTCATATTGCATGCTAGTAAATCAAATTGCTTGCAATCTACTTGCTTGCCAGATATAGGCATGCCAGTTAGTGTATACACATGACAATAGCTGGCACGTGCAAGGAGCTGATATGCAAGTGTACCAGTTAAAGGCATGTGTATTCCCGGCTTAAGGTCCTATCAAAAGATAAGTTAGAAGTTGCATAAAGTTGAATGCAGATGTTGCCTTGACGTATATTAGAATTTTAAATAATATATAAAGTTGTAATTCTATGTAATGTTTTGTGTCGCTGTGCAATTTAAAGTTTTATAAAACAGCGTAAATCTGAATGTGTTTTCTTTTATTTTTGATTATGTATATAATATATATTCCTTCATTTGATTTCAATAGGCCTTGATTAAAATTAACCCTTCAAATGTAGTCTTAGTCGAGTACAAGTGCCTTGCGACATTAGATGGCTATTTTACATGAAAACAAAATGTAAGTTCAAATGGCAAATTAAAAACACGGCAACAATCAGTGACTCAACCTCTCGTATGCCGCAAAAATGTTTTTTTTAATAGTTTTCTCGTATGAGAACCACGTTCCGACATACGAGTGATTAAAAATTATGTTTGGTGATATCATGATATGCCTAATAGCTTAAATTTGCTTGCTTCTAGTAGTTAGCAATGAGAAATCACTTTTGAAGAGTGAACAAATTTTGAGTGTTCTCTTTAACGTATGTCAAAAATAAAATTAACAAAATATCCATGTTATATCAAAAATGTTAACATAACGTGCACTCGCTTTTGCACCATACAATTTGTCATCGGAATACTATACCTTGGTTCTATTTTAGCTTGTATGAATGACTTGTTATATTAATTTGTCAAGGGTTAATACAATCAGGGTGTTGGTCCTCATTGGACTTTATATTGCCAAGACTGGTTTTACAATGTAAGTTTTAAATAAAACAACAATAAATCTAAACGATACTTTATTTCGTAAACCACCACTTCACAGATGTGTTCCAACCGACACTCTAACGGTCGACGTAAGACTTCGTTCAGTGTTCAAATTAATTTATAAAAAGGTGGTAAAGCCAGTGAAGTAAATGCGTGTACTTTTACAAATAAATGCGAACACTGTCCGAAAATGTCAGCAATAAGGTACATTTTTCTATTGATTTGATTATATTTTTAAACGGCAGTAAAATATAAATAAGAATGATTACTTCGACAACGGATTTCAAGTATTTAAAAGAATTTTCTCCCTTAGTTCCCAGTTTCTTACCCTTAAGTAGACAAACTGATGAAAATTCCGCTATGCCTTTAGTACTAAAACGATTGCTTAGCAATAAGCCTTGCTTAAGATCTTCCTGCCACTAAAGTGGACTCCTTATCTTTTAACACTATTCTTGGCAATATCCTAAGGATTTCTTTTTAGATAATTCATGCATCCATAGACACTATCTCAGAAAATCCTTTTCCCTATAATGACAGACATTCAAATAAGGGTTAGAATACGCAAATGTCTGGTAAATCAGTAGAAAACGGTGCGAATTTCAAATTGTCTATGGTCTCGCGCCTACATATTTAAATTTACCACCTTTTTCTATCGACTGATGGGTCGTATTCAAATGGCACCTGTCATTTCAATACATTGTGTCAAAAAGTGATACTGAAAGCTAATGTATTCAACTGACAGCTGTCAGGATTTACATTGCGGTCTAAATAAGAGCTTAATTAAAACAAAAATCACATTTCCACTGTTACCAAAGTTGTCGCACAAAATAACTTCATACCACAAAAAATGTGATTGTAGTTTTCAGCCTTAAATTATGTACAATGAATAATGTATGAGTAATGTATGCATGAATAATGTACAATACCACGTTCAGTATTTTGGATGTTGCAAAATAGGATTACACAATACATTTCGAGTACCGTAAAACTACTCAACTATAGTCCAAAAACTCCTAACTATGGTCCAAAACTATGTCAAATATCTTCAATTTAGTGTAATTTTTATTATATGATTGACGCAGTTGTTACACAAAGTCTCCTCATTAATGATTAAAAAACTTAGATAAAACTAAAGTAAAAGATTTCCATTGATGCTTAATTACGAGTTGAACTTGTAGACCATAGTTGTAGTACTGAGGCCTATTTCTTGAAAGCTTGTAACTTGTAATACAAGCAGAAGTCCTTATCTAATTAATAGTGTCAAAAAGAGACTTCCACTTGTTTTACAAGTTACAAGCTTTCGAGAAACGGGCCCCTGGACTATAGTTGTATGGTTTTACGGTAGTTGTTCAGCAATCGACCCAAATTCCCCAGATAGTTTTTCTTGAAATCCGTCGCGATAAGTTTACTCGAGCGCAGCGGCGCCGGAGATGATCTCTATAAGTTCTCGGGTGATGACGGCCTGGCGCGTGCGGTTGAAGGTGAGGGTGAGCTTGTCGATCATCTCGCCGGCGTTCTTCGACGCGTTGTCCATGGCTGTCATGCGGGAGGATTGCTCGGAGCAGGCGCCCTCCTGTGAATAAAAAAAAAAAAATACATCTCAACCTAGTCCCACACTAAGGCTTAGCACGCACTGCGGTTTTTACAAAGCGGTTCCGCAACCGCAAAAAATTTAACGTACGGCATTCTTTATAAGCGCACGCACTTGCGATTTATTTCAGTGACTGATTTTAAAAACGCAACTTGCTACATTTTGATTCGCGGTTTGCAACCGCGCGTTTTTTTGTATCCCATACTTCATGTATGGCAGCGCCCCCACTGTGGTTCGTAAAAAGCGGTTTTTTTCATCAGTTCGTCTCAAAGAGCGGAGCAGTGAGGTGTGCGTTTTGCGCTGCATTATGTCGACGGAGTCATTGTAGATGTGGGCCAACCATTCGCAATAATTTATCAAAACTACTAATTAACATCCTGTAGTAGTTAAAAAAAATGTCTTTGTTGTTTCGTATATCACTGTACAAAAATATCCCTTCAAATATTTTTGACCTGTTGGAGGATGCACCCAGTACTTATGTTGGCGAAAACGTTTTCTATTTTTTTAGTTCTTAAAATAAAACACATACTGCTCTGAGTAAATACATTGTAATACTGAACGTGAAAACCGCGGAAACGCAACCGCAGTGCGTGTTCCTCCGCGGTTCGGCGTTTTTGGCCAGACCGCAACCGCAAGAAAAAAACCGCAGTGCGTGCTAAGCCTAAGCTCAACTAATGCTTTACATTTGGATCACATCTTTGATATTGATAAAATTTGGTGGTATAGTCGATGATGCTGAACAAGATCCATGCATTTTTGCCAAAATGTTTGTATGAAACGTTTAATTTTGATTACCAAAAATGTAAAAGGAATCTGGTAACAAAAAAAGGTACTAATGTATAGTATCAATATTGAAAATGTGATCCAATTTTTTTTTGAGAATTGCACTGCAACCATTTTACCATAACTTTTGCCTGGGACAAACAAAAATAAAAAAATACTTAGTGTAACAACTAGGCACTAAAATAATAATAAAAAAATCGTTGAATCGTTGACCTATGACTGTGATTTGATACTGATTATGAAGAATTATCAGTATCAAACCACAGTATTACACACAGTATCAATCAGTTTCACAGTAGTATCAAATTAAAAAGTAAAAAACATTTTTTTTATTACTCAGTGATCGGACAAATGTGCGTCATTGTTCGGAATAATACGGACACGACTAATGATTTAGTCAACTTTGAAGTCATGTCCGTATTATTGATTGATAATAAATAAAATGCGTTCCCACTGCTTGTGAGGTATTGGAAAACGGAATAAGCCCCTTAGGCTATTTATTAGTTATTATTATTTAATTAGAGAAGTA
>JALPQI010017035.1:0-32736 GCA_025490895.1 Thaumatotibia leucotreta
AATTTTGTAAGTTGAAGTGATCAAAAACAATAATAATGCCTCCTTAAGTAATATTAATTGCAACAACACAAAAAAATTAATACTCAAGGGCTTGAGACATATTTAAAATCATAGGCAAGTAACAACTTCAGTACAAAATCTGACACGCTCGGCCGCCATACAAATGAATGAACTTGTTTCTTCTAGCCAAATCTAATTCTGTGGTAAAACCCGAGCTAAACTATATTTAATGTTTCCAGGTACACACAGGTGCAAAGCCCTACTCATGCCCCCACTGCGGCAAGTCGTTCTCGCAATCCAACTCGATGAAGACTCACGTCAACACAGTGCATCTCAAACTGCCCGCTCCCTATCGACATAGGAGGACCAAAGCTGAATAATAGTATACTCGTAGACTGCAATTTCCATAAATGTATATCCTTTCGCAATCTTTATAGATACCTACACAAGTTCAAAAAACATGAAATTCGAAACGAGTGGCGATGTTTTAAATCGACACGAGTCATACACGTGTCTCGTACGACGTTTTTTAGTACAGATGGCCCTCCGAAAAAAGTATCACTTAAAGTTCTCTCTGCATAAGTTTACCCTTAAAAGGAGCATTTTCTGAGCATTGCATGCATTTTAATAGTAGATTACATCGGCCGAGGTGTGTATACTATTTTTCTGCTCAACGGAGCTGGCAGGCGGCAACTTAGTTTAGCGCAGCGGTCGGTAATGCGCTATTTGCCGGCCGAAGGGCAGAAGTACACGATGAACACATAAATTTCTCTGACCTTGAAAGTATTCCCAAGCTCTGCTCTCTACCTTTCATTGGTCCTTACTCATTCACGGAAATTATTATTTAATTATGTATAAGATCGAAATTGTGTATGTCTGTTTATCCCTCTATTGAGGTAACGCACTGGTCTCGCCGCTAGCTACTAAAGGCGCGTTTAAACCAAAAGAGCATTCGCTGTTCTAGCGCCCGTTCTACGAAATCAACCAATCGCGTTTTGTATACCGATCGAATTTCGTAGAGTAGGAGGTTAGAACAGCGAATACTCTTCTAGTTGGAACGCATCTTAAGCTATGAACTATCGGCTATAAACACGAACTAAAGATACGCACTCCCGTGTAAATAAAAGAGACACGGCGATACTCGCCCAGCTATCAGTTATCACCGCCTGACGACTCAGGCGCGGATCCAGGGGGGGGGCAATGGGGGCACTTGCCCCCCCCCCTCACGCTGGACTTATGTATGGCTAGGTGGTGTTTGAAGTGTAAAATACTATCATATCATAGGGCAGTGCCCCCCCCTCAAAGAAGTCCTGGATCGCAGTGCCCCCCCCTCAACAAAGTCCTGGATCCGCGCCTGTGACGACTATCGCTGTTTCTTTTATTTAAACGGGAGTGCGTATCTTTTGTTCGTGTTTAAAGCCGATAGTTCATAGCTTAGTAGCTCGCGGTGAGACTAGTGCCTAAAACATTATAATAATACTTTTTTATAAATATAATTAAGTTTTATACTGGAAACGACTTTTTTTTATAAAACGATCCTTAACCTGGACGCTAAAGACTGATATATTGGCACCGCAGGTTTTACGCCAAAGACCGATATATGATTCTGGTCCACAGAGCAATATAAACCTACACGCACGTGCGTAAAGTTCACATTCAGATTTGATATTTTGATGACGGCAGTAAGAACATATTTGTCGCCACCCCAACTCCTGCAGGTGTCGTAAGAGTCGACTAAGGGATTGAAGTGTCACTGACCATTATCTGATAAAAGATTGATGATGGGCAGCCAGCGTCATCATAGTGGACACATTACTGCGTTGGAATTTCACGTCATCTAGCGAATTCTGTCGGTTTCTGGGGTATTGTTCGAAATTTTGCCTGGATACGGAAATGTCAAATAAAACACGTTCAATATTTGGAAAGTTGTATTAAATATTATACAGTTCTATTACATACAAACATACGCTAAATGGCACAATATATTTTAATATGTTGAGCATCATAACCGTCTCGTTACCGCTACCCAAATGCTCAAAAATTTTACGATTTTCCATGTACACTTAAGAACTATCATATTCTTCTCGTACAACCAAATAATGATGGTCTTGTGACTCGACGTACACATATCTCGCAGAGCTTTGGGCCTCGTACTCCGAGTTGCCGACCTCTAAATACGTCCGCTGAACTTCCTCCGCGTATTCTTCGGATTTTGACCTCGCTTGGCGCTTTTTAGGCCTCGCTTCGGCCTCCGTTTTACGTTTCTTGTCGTTGTGTTCGGTTTCGGTGTCTGAGTCTTCGGTCTCTATAGAATTGATGAACAAAATATAGTTTGCTATTAATTTGGACGAATTAAAGAGGTCAATGTCATCGTATATTTAGTCACTGCGCGCGACATGTTTCGGCTACGAACAAGTAAAACATGGAAGCCGCACGCCATACTAAATTGCCTTTCAAAAACGGTCCTGAAGTTTAGTTAACAAGTATCACCCCCTCTTCAATGCATCACGGCAATGCATTTCAATGTCAACCTATAAAAACTTAAACCGCCATTAAAAAATAGTTGTGATTGGTCCATCAAAGTTTTGATTGGCTATATTCTATAAACATTTGTCAAAGATGTTGCGCCGAAATATGCGCGGTGTTAAGAAAAGCGCTATGTACTGCCCATCTTGGCACAATTGAACAACTGTTTTTGGGGGCATTTTTGAGCTGGCGTTAGACGTCCATGTTATTTATGGTCGCAGTGTTTCGGAGACCCTAGGTCTCCATTATGAAGCACTGAGCCCGCGTTCATGCCAAGCGGCTCCTGGGCGTGAACGCTTCATAATGGGGACCTAGGCTCTCCGAAACATATCGCGCGTAGTGACTAAATATACGTGAGTTTAATTGTTTAATATATTTATAGTCAATGTCATCCTATTTTTTGATTATTTATGGAACTATTAAATAATAAGATTATAAAAACAATATGAATTCTAAATTAACCGTTTAAGAATAAGAATGGTTTATTTGGTGGTCATACAATACAGAACAATAAATACAAGTATCAAACAGTAAGGATTTGAACACCAAAAAGGATGCCACTCAGCATGTGTCGTGTCAGATGACACGACTCTGGTTTTCAGGGCAACCGAGCTAAAAAGTGAAAAATAAAAATAACTAGAAAAATAGGTAAATCAGTAACAAGAGTCGGTAAATGTGTACAATGTAGAAGATAAACATAATGTAGGACTTAACATAATTATCTTAAAAACATACACGTTTCGAGTGCGGATGACACGCTAGCATGTCATGAATGTTTTTAACGAATGGCGTATGACACGATAGCCGTGTCATCATATTTTATGGCGTAAGGCACGCTTGGCGTATCATCAAAAAATTGTTCGGCTCCATAGATAAGATTTGGAAAATGGAACACGCAACGAATCGGTTAAAAACTAACTGTACATATAACTCTAAACCTCGTTCCGGCCATTACCCCGTCCAAACGTGCCGAGAATGCTAGCAGCATTCCCGCGCTAGATGGCCAAAAATATTCGTTGGACAAGGTAGGAGCCGAAAATCGATTAAATGAAAAATATTTTTTCTACTTCATCACTCTATAATCTGTCAACTAAAACACACACAGCGCTAATATAAAAGTACAAATTCAACCTATAACTGTATTAAATTCTGGTATTTTATGCAACCCTTGTTTAAGAAAGGTCAAAAAAGGTGAGTGGCGTGGGCAACAATTTGAGGCGAAGCCGAAAATTGTTATTAAAGACGCCACGAGCACTTATTGACTCAGTTAAACAATGTTGCATACAATACTTTTTCTACTACCACACACTTATTTCAAAATAAAATTGTAAATTTGAGAAATATTCTTAGTCAAACAATTGAATTAATCATTAAGGTCGGGCGGGAGACGTCAAAATTAAAAAAGAAAGCTCCTCTATGGGTTACTGTTTATCAGAAATGACATTTAAAATTAGGTTGGCAGCCATGTATTTCATTAAGTCTTGTATACATGTCTTGAAATGCAAAAAACGCACTGCTTGTAAATCCGAATGCGTTTATAGGGAATAGACAATATAGACTTATCTTGACATCTGTAAGGTAGGGGCTTAAAGGTGTGTTCACGACCTTGTAAATGACAAATAAAAGTACGGGAGTAGAAAAAAATAGTTTACGTATCGCGTACAATCGCGTATTTTATTTAACTTTATAAGTTGTAAGCTTGCGATATTAACACTCTAAAAAGTTCAGTCCCAATATAACAACGCTGAACGATGTCATAATGAACTAGAAATAAGTTTTTTAGGAGATAAAAGCTTATCTTATCTGTTGAGTTAAAATTCCTTTCGTGGTCTTATTTTGTGACCCTAAAAAACGTGATTTTTTAAGAGATGATGTTTTGTTTTCAATCTCTGATGTATGGATTAAAATCTAGCGTGAAAAAGAAATACAAGTGCACCGGTTTTTTTTATATACTTAGTCGAAACAGCATCTAACAGCGTGACAGTGTTGTATGAAACAAGACATCGAAAATAATTTTGACCCAGTTATCTGTCATGTCTTTTTTTTTTATGTTGGCACAACAAAGTGGCTCCACTCCACCTGATCGTAAGTGAGAAGTAGAGCCCAAATCGCGGCGGCAACGAACAGGAGACAATCAGTAACCTGTTAGTTGCCACCGCCTTGCTGGCCCGCTAGATGCTTCTTCACGTCATTGATAAAGTGATTTTATACCTGTTTTAACCTGCTGCTTGGCGTTTTTCGGCCTCGGGTTCTGGACCTTCGGCCTCTGGCCTAAATGTACAGTCGCGATGTGTTTCTTCATGGTCTTCTCGTAGCCGAACACCCGGTCACATTGTGGGCACGAGTGTACCGCCCTGCCTTGATGTTCCTACAACATTCAATTTATTTTTATTGAATGCAATTATTCGGGGCAGTTTTTTATGCCTCGTTGCCATGGTTACGTACTCCTGAGTCATCTTTAATTTTTTTTATAGTAATGAGGGAGGAGCGGATTTCTTCATAGCAAAAACTAAACTGTCAGAGGGATTGACCGAGGTGTTTTATCGACTATCGATATATAATTGACACTTGACGGTTCGTCGCTAACTTTTATTTATTGTAATCAGGCTTTGAGGCATACATATTATACAGTGGTGGCAGATTATTATGGATATAATTATTTTGTTCTATGTCATTGTAATTTAAATTATTTCAATAAGGTATGAAACGAAAGTATGAAAAGTTAATCAAAAATGGAAATACATTTTTTTAAATATGGTTTATAGTTAAACAATGATTATACAACGTGTTATTCAAAACATAATTGGTGGACAGTTTTTAAAAAAAAAAACAATATTAGTAATTATGTCCCTAATTAACTATCTGGTCGCCACTGCACTCGTACAAAAGCCTAATTACATTATTTTAACGACGTTTCATTGAGTATAATTTAGTTCATCGATAGTCGATAAAACACTTCGTTCAATCCCTCTGTACAGTAGGTATACAGGGTGTAAAGGTTTCAGTAACGATGTCTTTTACACGCTGTATAAATGGATGGGGCTGAGTGCACACGCACACTAGGATATAGTATTTAACTAACCATTGTACCATGGGTATTGGGTAATGATAATGACCCTTGTCATCCTTGACTGTTGGTAATGTACGCTTTCTATTGCATCATGTAACCTTCATCGTATGGAACTAGATAACTATATAAGGAAACCCTTTATCTTAAATAAAGGTCATTCTACCACGAACCACTTTGAGTAATCATTTCTGCTCCTGTAACTTCAGTCGATTCACCTCTGACAGTTTGATTTTTGCTATGAAGGATTCCGCTCCTTGGTAATGAGGCCCTTCAGCGGTGGGTTACTTACCCACTAATCATGATAGTAGAGCGTGCAGCATAGGGCTTGTCCATTAATCACGTCATACGATTTTGGCCTATTTTAGACCCAAGCCAATATGACGTGTAATATTTTGCCAACTTAAGTAGTCCATTTAATAACACTTCAATTTACGTACTTTATTAAGCACACGTGATGGGGAAAAAACTTTTTTGCAAACTACGAGGTAAATGTCCGTGAAATTTTAAAACTCATTTCAGTATTTGAAATCTGGTTATGTTTTAAAACAAGTATGCTGTTCAGCAGAGAGTAACAAAAATTACACGTGATTTGTCCGATGAATCCCCCCCCCTCCCCTATGGTGATAATTGGTGATTTTTTCTTGACCCCCCCCCCCCCCTACACAGTATGACGTGATTAATGGACAACCCCATACTTTCTTTTAGCAAACTATACCACTATTGTCCCCTGTAGCCTATTTCACCATAATTACAGGTGTGACAATTGTACAATATCACTGTTACTGACGTCACAGTGGCGTGGCTACGGGGATTCCGTGGGGCGAAACATCTTGACAGTTAGGGACTTCCTATATCGATATACTCATTTATCGATACTTGTTCTATATACTAGTGATTACACAAAGGTTTGCTTATAAAATATATTTTTATTAAAAGAGTATTGTCTATATAATAAAACAGCGGCTAAATTTTCTTCTTTTTTTAAAAACGTTTTTAAAAATTTATTCGCCACAATTTTTTTTTCATGACTGCCCGATCTGTTATTGTTAAAGTAAGCCACCAGAATTTTTTCCATATTTTCGGGCGTTAAGCGTTTCCGTTTTAGCTGAAAAATCCATTTCAGGTGGCTAGAAGACTTTTCAATTTCTGTGGAGGTTATAGGAGCATAACAATATTTCATAAGTGATCAATAGTTACAAAAAACACACACAATGTTGGGGGCGGTTTATCGATATAGGAAGTCCTTAGCTGTCAAGAAATTTCGCCCCACGGAATCCGAAGTCATGGAGATATCAGGAGCTGAGTCACTACCAACTAAGCTACGGAGGAAAAATAATGCAGGGAGAGTGGCAATGGCATACCTTCAGAACGTGTATTTTCTTGTTCGTGTAGTTTTCGAACACTATATTGCATTCTTGACACGAGTATTTATCAAAGCACCGCGTCTAAAATTGAAAAGAAACCTTTTGACAGCCATTTTTATTAGGGCGTCACATATTTTACGAATTTTAGAAATTAATAACTAGTGATCGGAACTATGGGTGCAAAACTTTAACAAAACTTCAAAACTCACATATAGGCACTGGTCTCACCGCGAGCTACAAAGCTATGAACAGTGCCATAGGAACACTTTACCAAAAAAAACTAATATTATTGATAAATATCTAAGTATCCAATTTTATTGCCTATCTCGGAATCTTGAACTTGACAATGTTAGGATGTGTAGATACGTATATTTATGGATGTATGTGCTCTTTCATGTCCACTAGACAAGTCTTGTTAAAGTTTCGCACCCATAGTTCCTAAATCTGTATCTCTAAGCCCTAAACACTCTGGGAAAAAAATCAGCTCATTCCTGTAATAGGAACCCGTGCCGACTTTCAACTGATATTCCCATACAAATCACTGAAAAAATTTGGTAAGACAGTAAGTTGATAATAATTTATTGTTTTTCTGTTGTCATCAAGTTAATTTTATGAAAAAATGTTTATAAGGCAGTAGTATAAGTAAGTGCAATAGAAAAAAAATCTTCATTTTCATACATTGTATAGGAAAATGGCATGAAAGTCGACACGGGTTGCAGTTACAGGAATTAAATGAAATTTAGTGTTTTGGAAGGGCCGTGCGCTTGATTACCACCAACATAAAATTTAGTGCAGGAACTTTAGTAAATTAGCAGTAAACGCACGGCCCTTCCGATGGTAAACGGTAGCTGTAGCCTATAGCCTATACAATTTTAGCAGTGTGGTGACGGCAGAAAGAATACATTTGTCACCACCCTAACTCCTCCTGCGGGTGTCGTAAGAGTCGACTAAGGGATTGAAGTGTCACTGACCATATTTGATTAAAGATTGATGATGGGCAGCAGCGTCATCATAGTGGACACATTACTGCGATCGCCAATCCGCTTGCCCAGCGTGGCGATTATGGGCATTTACCTCCTAATGCATCTATACGCATAGTTAATAGGAGAGGCCTACGTCCAGCAGTGGACTATCATAGGCTGATGATGATGATGATGATAGTGTTTTGAGGTAAAAGAAACCTATTTAAGGAGTATGCGTTATTAATTACTAAAATTTGTAAAATATTGGACACGCTAATTTGTATACAATATACATATTTAGCCAACCGTGTGGTGACGGCAATAAGAATACATTTGTCGCCACCCCAACTCCTCCTGCGGGTGTCGTAAGAGTCGACTAAGGGATTGAAGTGTCACTGACCATTATTTCATAAAAGATTGATGATGGGCAGCAGCGTCATCATAATGGACACATTACTGCGATCGCCAATCCGCTTGCCCATCGTGGCGATTATGGGTATTTTCCTCCTATAAATGCGTTTAAACGCATAGTTAATTGGAGAGGCCTACGTCCAGCAGTCGACTATCATAGGCTGGTAATGATGATGATACATAAGCGATATGTCACGTGAACATAATAATGAATGGAAATGGTCACGTGACTTTTTCTATGAATCTGTCTTTTCATACATTTATTAGTTACCGATACTTGCAAAGTCATGGTACGACTACTGATGTTCATAAATGATAATCATCAGGTGAACTTACCCTATTATGTGAAATGAGTGCCGATTTAGAGGAGAAAGCTTTTGCGCAGCTTTCGCACTTGTATGGCTTTGGTGTATCGTCGTCTTCAGCTGATTTGTGTTTCTGTCAGAGCAACAAATGTATTTACTCAGTGATAAAACATTACACAATAATCACCATACAAAAAACCCAGTCCAATTGAGAAACTCCTTTTTTAAAGTCAGTCAAAACCATTTAGAATTCAATTAAACCTTACCTTTTTGTGATCATAAAATGTGTAATAGCTTGAGAATGCTTTTGGACAGCTTTCGCACTGATAGGGTTTCTCGCCAGTATGGCTCCTCATGTGGGCCTAAAAAAAGATTTAATTATCACGAGATAATCTTACACAGGGCGATATAGTTGCACAATGAGCTCAATTAAGGATTGTATTGTAGGTCTTCTCTTTGTTATCTTTTCTATGAAAATGAGGACAACCATAAAAAAATACCATAAACATACGAAACGTTACTAAGCACCTCAACTTTATAAATAAAAAAGGACAGAACGCAATAACTTAACTAGAGGCAGACAAAAAATCATCTATATGAGACAACCTTTTCTATGAGACAATTTACTGTATACTTTTACCTTCAGATAACTAGGCTGAGTGAACGATTTCGAGCAAACTTCGCAGGTGTGCAGTTTCGCGCCTACAACGTCCTTGTGTACACCGAGCACGTGTATATTCCGAGTCTTCCACTGCGTAAACCGCTTGCCGCAGTGCTCGCACAGATAGGGCTTCTCACCTGTGTGTATCTGCAGTAAAGGAATTTATTAATAAAGAGAAGTTGGTTGGTCTATTTTTTTACCCAAGCTATAATGACCAAATTGGTTACTTGACAATTTTATTACGTATAATCGAATAATATTACTAATATAATATAATCGAATATTATTATATTACGTATAATATTCATTAATATTATACGTCGATTTGGGACTCTTGGTATTAATATAATCAAAAATAGAGGTCTGACTTTAAGGTCGAAACGTCTCTAAATAAATGATGATGCGCTTTGACCTGCCGTCACAATGCTTACAAAAGGGTACTACTAACCCATCCTTGTACAAAGCAATTTACCACCACGCGGTCCGTCTGCTTCTTTGCAACCATCGTGGTATAAACAATAAACTTTAAAAACTATTTATATAACTCACTCGTGTGTGCTGAACTAGGTTGACACTGGTACAGAATGCTTTCGGACAGTATTCGCACTGGAACGGTTTCTCACCCGTGTGCTTCATCATATTATGAACCTGAGAGAAAGTGTAAATAACAGTAAGAAAATACACGTCTTTAAATTGGTTAATATGGCACTAGATACTATTAGCAAGAGAATCTTTATTTTGGTTACTTTTTCATTTTAGTCTGGCAAAGCAATACTACCAACATACAGTACGTATACATATAGTATACAATACGTCAAAATTTGTATGGCTTTTTTATTGATTGGTTAGTTCTATAGCAAAAGTCGTTCAGTATGATTAATTCATGGAACAACCTGTATGTGGAATCAATCTTATAGTTACCACCAACTGCTTGCGCGAGCAGAAACTCTTATTACACTCTTCGCAGGAGTATGGGCGGCGCGGCGACCCGCCTGCGCAGCGCACGCGGTGCCGCCGCACGCCGCTCGCCGTCTACAAAACAGTATATTAAATAAATCATCATCATCATCATTAGCCTATGTTAGTCCACTGCTGGACGTAAGCCTCTCCTATTAACTATGCGTATACTCGTAGACGCATTAGGAGGTAAATGCCCATAATCGCCTCGCTGGGCAAGCGGATTGGCGATCGCAGTAATGTGTTCACTATGATGACGCTACTGCCCATCATCAATCTTGCAAAATGGTCAGTGACACTTCAATCCCTTAGTGGACTCTTACGACACCCGCCGGAGGAGTTGGGGTGGTGACAAATGTATTCTTACTGCCGTCACCACACGGCATATTAAATAAATACATATTATTAATGTGAATTAAGTTTTAATAAAAAGGAAATTAGTACATTACGACACAAGTGCGAAAAACATGAAATCAGAAACGAGTGACTATGTGTTAAATCGACATAACTATTGTGTGTTAATGTATGACGCTTATATAAAAATTATACAGCGTTATAATAAGTATGAAATAGGCTATTAATTCCATTAACAAACATATATTTTTAGAAATAACGCAACTTAAATGTGCCCACAAACTTTAAATTTTCGCGCCAAGTACGCAAAAACTAATCGGCCGGGAGCCGGCCGCTCGGCACTTGGGGATTTTTCAGATCGGCCGGGAGTCGACCGCTCGGCACTCGGGGACTTTTTAAATCGGCCGCGAGTCGACCGCTCAGCACTCCAGTGTTATAGGCGCTTTAGGCAGAAGCCACTAAAGCCGAGGATTTATTTGGTATATGACATTTCATATTTTAATTTATGCTATAAATAAAACTATTCTTACCTCTCGTGACAACCAGTCTTTCGCAGTTATTTATTTCTATGGTAAGCACATCTGTTACGATATTGTGTCATTATCCGCATTGTAAAAAAGTAACACCAATATCAATTTGTTTAATTTAAACATATGGATATTTTCTAATCATGAATTGATTACAGCGCCCTCTACAAATTCAACGCAACGGGGAGTTGTTGAGTTTGCGGACGATTGTGGTAGACACACGTCTTTGAGTGGCTATGGTTGTAGTACTTTCGAAAGATTAAGTACAGATGTCGTTAGTGATTAGTTTCACAATACCATTGACTAAATTCGTTGTGATTCACGGAAGGTCGTCTGGTGTAATTGGAAGCACGTTGGACCGGCAATCCAGAGGAAGCGGGCTCGAATCCCGTGACAACCAGAGTCTTTCGCAGTATTTTTTTTCTATAGTAAGCACATCTGTTACGACATTGTGGGATTATTCTTACCTGACAAGTCTTCCCACAGATCTCACACATGAACTTGTTTTTCGGCTTGGATTCGTCCAACTCGAAATGTGTTTCCTTGTAGTGTTTCCTGTACGCGGTGCGATCCGTACACATCTTGTCACACTGAAAACAATACTCATACTCAATTATTCGCAATACTTAATTACAATTTTATTATTATTACATGTCAATTTGAATGAAGAAAAATAACAATTAATCGTTAATGGTTGCAGTAGGTACAAGGGTTTGCAATTCCGGATTTTTTTGTATGGACAATATCGGAATTCCGATATTGCGATATCGGAATTCCGATATTGTCCGTACAAATTTGGCAAAACGAATTTCAGTGAAAGGGCTGGACACCCTAAAATAGACTCACCAATTCGCATTTGATGTTCGGTATTTTGCGATGTATCTTCTTATGTAGTTTCAATTCCTCTTCTGTTGTGAATTCAGCGCCGCAGCCTGAACAAGGTCTAAAATACGAAAATTTTGTAACAGGTTGATTTCAAAATAAATGTATACACGGTGCTCGCGAGCATTGCGAAAGATTTTAACTATGCATTCTGGACATCAAAATAAACAAAAAATATTATGAGACCTAATGTCAAACTACACAAAAAAAAAATTTTTTGACTTTTTTAATACTTTTTAATATTTCCAATACTTTTTATTATAACAACAATTTGTTAAAATTAATTTTTGTAATGATTTTTTTTAGGGAGAGGTGTTTTCGTCAAGTCTATTCTTATTTTTTGATTGTCAGGCAAAAGGTGTGGTAATATTAGAACACATTGTGGTACTATTACAAAAAACATAATATTTTTGTTTATATTGACGTCTACAATGCATAGCGAACATATCTCACAATGCTCACGAGTAGGTACCGTGTATATTTCAAATGCGTCTCACGTTAGATATAATTCTAAAATCACCTGTACACTTACTTCATATGAGTATTGCAAGTGTCTGCACCTCCTTTATGGGCATCCAGTGCCTCCTGGCTCTCAAAGTTAGTGTTACACGTCGTACACACGTTGTCTTTGCAGTTCTTCAGGACTTCGGCCTGAAACGATGTTCACATTAGGGTATTTGTGAGTTGTCACAGCCATGTAACACAAAAATAACGTTACCGGAACTAAATTTTATTAAAATAGGAACATAATCAAAATGAAATACTCAATTGAATTCAACCGTTGAATTTAAGATTTCATGACACGTAATAACTATAAATATAATGAAACGGTTAAACTCACGTGTATTTAGTCACTACGCGCGACAGTTTTCGTAGAGCCTAGGTCCCCATTATCATGCACTGAGCCCGCGGTCATGCCTCGCGAGATACTCGAAGCGATCGAGATCGGACATCGCCTTTTCAACCGGGACGGGGGATAGGCTGTGCCAACAGCATGGAAGCCGGTAATTCCTCGTCTTAATGAGAGTGGTAAAAGTGTAAAAGTGATAGTTTTGTGGACACAGTGATCTCAGCTATTCTATTCTTTTATTCACACATTCGAGGCTGCGTTCATCAACGAGCTCGACGACGAGACAGCCTTCACTTCGACGTCGAGCGCAGCGCTGCGAAAACGGTATTCACTAACATAGAACAGCTCGTCGTCGAACTGTAGGCGGTAACTCTCGACGCAGTGTAGTTCCAGCTCACGCCGCATTCGTCGCCGAGCGCTAGTGTCGTTTAAAGTGCATTAGTGAATACCATTTTTGGGCTCGACGCTGCCGCAGCGCTGACACAGCGCTGTTAGCAAGGCGGTTTCCTTAGTGAATAACACTGCAGTATGCTTATCTTCGTATTCGATGAAGCAGACCTGCAGTCGGACATAGCATCACTGCCGACGCAAGACTGCCCTCAACCGGTTTTATCTCGATGGGGTACGCGCCGCGTTAGGAGTCGCGAGTCGCGGGCTCCGTGCTTGATAATGGGGACCTATATAGGCTCTCCGAAACATGTCGCGCGTAGTGACTAAATACAAATGGATTCAGATTCATTTATTTCTCAATAGGCATTACATGTTATTATTACACATCACACATCATCAGCCTATGAGAGTCCACTGCTGGACGTAGGCCTCTCCTATTAACTATGCGTATAGACGCATTAGGAGGTAAATGCCCATAATCGCCACGCTGGGCAAGCGGATTGGCGATCGCAGTAATGTGTCCACTATGATGACGCTGCTGCCCATCATCAATCTTTTATCATAATTGTAAATGACACTTCAATCCCTTAGTCGACTCTTACGACACCCGCAGTAGGAGTTGGGGTGGTGACAAATGTATTCTTACTGCCGTCACCACACGGCAAATTCTTACACTCGAGTATAAAGATGAATACATATATTAAATATTAAGATTGTCTAGAAATAGGTACATTATTATCTTACCCGCTGCGGGTGGCGCAGGACTGGTCATTGTGGCAATCTTTGGGGGAGGCCTATGTTCAGCAGTGGTCGTCTTTCGGCTGATATGATGATGATGTTGATGATTATCTTATTGGTGGGGCCCTTACGGATATACTTCGACCCATTGGGATCTTTTGTGTAATAAGATATATACACCGTGATCTCTAATAACCCGAAAGACTTTTACAGTGTGTTCCTGACCACATTTAGAAACTATAATGTCCTATAAACTTTTCTGGATATCGTCTAGTTTCAAAGTTATTACCAATTTTAAAAAAAACATATTTTCTAATTGTAGCTCGGTACAAAAGGTCTTTTTAACGGCGTTGGTGCCATTATGGGGAATAGTCTCACTAACCTCATAAATAGATGTCAAAAAGTGAGAAATAAAACCTTTTAAATATGAGGTTTTTGTAAAAAAAACCCTAACACTCATTGTAAGTGCTAGTTTTATGAATAACTTTTACTTTTTATGTTAAAATACATTCAAATATTAAATAACAATTGAAAAAAAAAGTTTTTTTCGCCAAAAAAGACAAAAGTCATATAATATGTTTCGTTTGTTTTTACATCAAAAATGTGTGGTTAAAATCTTTCGGGTTATTAAAGACCACGGTGTATATAGGTAGGTACACATAACCATTTTACAAATAGATTCATCAATCAATAAATTTTCCAACTCACCTTATTTATATGCGCAATGATATGATGTTGCCGCAACCCCTTCTTGTTTGGATATCTCTCCCCGCACAACTCGCACTGTAGCTCGGCGTGTCGAGCGCGCACGTGGGCGCTGTGCGCCGAGCGGCCCCTACAACATGACCCCACAGTATGTCGCGACCCCTTGTTGGGGTAGCGACCCCGCACAATAGGGTGGGTCACTGATGTATGAAGAAAAAAAGGTATTTGTTTTTTACTTGGAACAGTTGTCAATAGTTGCGTAATTAGGTCGACAAAGAGAGTGCAATATTATTTTGCCATCGGAATTAATTTTCTTCCTCCGGATCTAATTGAAAGATGTCATAGAAACTTCAGTACATTTTGTACTGACCACAGTTGATATCTATGTTTTTACTTTTTATTGCAACTTGAGCTATGTTTGAGTATTGTGTTTACCTGGAAATAGCTTTTCTATAGTTATGGAGCCAAAAGAGACGAAAAAAAGTCGAAAATAATAACTTTTTTTTTTTGAAGATCCATACATTTTAGGATAATTACTAATCAAATCCGGAGGCAGAAAAACTTAAATTAAACATTTAATAAAAATAAGAGTGATAATAAAACATTTAATGGCACCGTTTTGTAACTATGCTCTTCAGAAAATCGAGATTTTTTAAAAATGACCCACCCTACCGCACAGCTCGACGTGTCGAGCGCGCACGTGGGCGCTGTGCGCCGAGCGGGCCCTACAACATGACCCCACAGTATGTCGCGACCCCTTGTTGGGGTAGCGACCCCGCACAGCTCGACGTGTCGAGCGCCACGTGGGCGCTGTGCGCCGAGCGGCCCCTACAACATGACCCCACAGTATGTCGCGACCCCTTGTTGGGGTAGCGACCCCGCACAGCTCGACGTGTCGAGCGCGCACGTGGGCGCTGTGCGCCGAGCGGCCCCTACAACATGACCGCACAGTATGTCGCGACCCCTTGTTGGGGTAGCGACCCCGCACAGCTCGACGTGTCGAGCGCGCACGTGGGCGCTGTGCGCCGAGCGGCCCCTACAACATGACCCCACAGTATGTCGCGACCCCTTGTTGGGGTAGCGACCCCGCACAGCTCGACGTGTCGAGCGCCACGTGGGCGCTGTGCGCCGAGCGGCCCCTACAACATGACCCCACAGTATGTCGCGACCCCTTGTTGGGGTAGCGACCCCGCACAGCTCGACGTGTCGAGCGCCACGTGGGCGCTGTGCGCCGAGCGGCCCCTACAACATGACCGCACAGTATGTCGCGACCCCTTGTTGGGGTAGCGACCCCGCACAGCTCGACGTGTCGAGCGCGCACGTGGGCGCTGTGCGCCGAGCGGCCCCTACAACATGACCCCACAGTATGTCGCGACCCCTTGTTGGGGTAGCGACCCCGCACAGCTCGACGTGTCGAGCGCCACGTGGGCGCTGTGCGCCGAGCGGCCCCTACAACATGACCCCACAGTATGTCGCGACCCCTTGTTGGGGTAGCGACCCCGCACAATAGGGTGGGTCACTGATGTATGAAGAAAAAAAGGTATTTGTTTTTTACTAGGAACAGTTGTCAATAGTTGCGTGATTAGGTCGACAAAGAGAGTGCAATATTATTTTGCCATCGGAATTAATTTTCTTCCTCCGGATCTAATTGAAAGATGTCATAGAAACTTCAGTACATTTTGTACTGACCACAGTTGATATCTATGTTTTTACTTTTTATTGCAACTTGAGCTATGTTTGAGTATTGTGTTTACCTGGAAATAGCTTTTCTATAGTTATGGAGCCAAAAGAGACGAAAAAAAGTCGAAAATAATAACTTTTTTTTTTTTGAAGATCCATACATTTTAGGATAATTACTAATCAAATCCGGAGGCAGAAAAACTTAAATTAAACATTTAATAAAAATAAGAGTGATAATAAAACATTTAATGGCACCGTTTTGTAACTATACTCTTCAGAAAATCGAGATTTTTTAAAAATGACCCACCCTACCGCACAGCTCGACGTGTCGAGCGCGCACGTGGGCGCTGTGCGCCGAGCGGCCCCTACAACATGACCCCACAGTATGTCGCGACCCCTTGTTGGGGTAGCGACCCCGCACGGGCTTATTTTTTAATATCGCTTAAGAAAAAAAATATTAGTTTGATAAACCTTTTCATCACACTTGCTGTCTAAGCGCGCCATTGCTTGCATGCATAGCGAGAGTAATAGAAACGTCAGTACGTCATTTATTGATATCATGTCTTAAAACTTATTTTTTTGTCCGCAAGTATGATGAAAAACATTGTATGCATCACGGTCGGTAAGCGGAATACTAACTCGAGTCATTAAAAGCCTACGACGTCGGGCTTGTAATAATCTCGTTAGTAATTGCGTACTTACCTCCCTTGATGCACAATGTACTACTGCTACAAAGTGCACTGTTGTAAACAAAAAAAACGAAGTTACTATTTACATAATGCAATTAGGGACCATCTTTCTATAAAACCGGCCAGAAGCCGGGCTATGCTCGGGTTCCGTAGTTATTCAAAATCGACTAGGCCCATTTTTTGAACAAAATCTGCCATTAAACTACTTCGTAACAATAGTCACATACCTACTTTATTACAGTGTGTTGCCACCGTGTGGGCTTTATTAGAACTGGATTAGATTATTATTGGTATTACATATTATACCCTCTTTTCAGGGAGACCCTCACTGTGGTAACATACTGTAATGTTCTAACATAATGCATGCCTTCTTCCTACTAACAACAGTAAATAGTAAAACACGATATTGTAAAAAAAACAATTATTATTTAAGTAAGAAATGAGCGTAGCGCCATTAAACTGGTTACTCCCGTTTGGCACACTAAATGTTTATATAAAATTTTGTAATTGTTTTTCATGAATTAATAATAATTTTGTTCGAGATACTTCAATTTTATAGTTTATTGATGTACTTTTTCATATTTTTTGGGCTAACTGATCAAAAGTAACAGACGGGACATATGTACATTTTTTTTCTGGATCAGTTACCTTCGTAAATATTGACTTTAGAACTATGACTTTCTTTCGAGACCCTTATTCTTTTCAAAATACCTATTCAACGATACCCTATAGGATTATTATTACGAAGCCATCAGAGTGTCCCACTGCTGGGCAAAGACCTCCCCCTTTGTCTTCCAACTCTCCCGGTTTAGCGCGATCTCTTGCCAGTCGTTTAAGTATCCAGATCGTCCCGCCATCTCCGTCTGGGCCTGCCGCGTCGTCGCCGCGCATTTTGTGGCACCCACTCCGTTGCTAATTTAGCCCACCGCTGCGGGTGCATGCGGCAAACGTGGCCAGCCCATGCCCACTTTAGCCTGGCAGTCTTGGCTCCGACATCAGTGACCCCGGTTTTGGAACGCAGTACTGAATTTCTCATTCGGTCAATCAGCCTCACACCTAGTATGCTGCGTTCCATGGCCCTTTGGCAAACCTTCAACCTGGTGTTCTGCGCCTCAGCCTCACAATATAGGATTATAGCAAAATAAAAAAATCGTCCCCACTTTACGTGTAGGAGAGGTACCCGAAATATTGTTTTATATATCTCATTCTACCACTTAACTTAGTCGGCGTGATTAATATGTATACCTGTACCAAATTGCAATTTTCTAGTACTAACGGCTACTGAGCTATGCTGCGGACAGACAGACGGACATGGCGGAATTATAAGGTTTCCTAGTTTACTACGGAACCCTAAATACGCTACTTTCATAGGTAATAACTAATAACAATGACCCAATATTAATATAGTTTCTATGAAAAAATTGCACCTACGCCGAATAGTACATTACGACACAAGTGCAAAAAACAGGAAATTCGAAACAAGTGGCGATGTTTTAAAACACGACCGACAGGGAGGAATTTCGTTTTTGCACTTGTCTCGTACGACGTTTTTTAGTGCAGATGGCCCTCCGAAGTTTTGGATCTGACGTAAAATGACACACTTCTCGCACTAGAGCATAAAAAAAGCACCATCTGTACTAAAAACGCTAGTTTCATAGGTAATAACAATGATCCAATATTAATATAGTTTCTATTAATGCACGTACGGTGAAACTTTATTTAGAAATACACCAAGGTCGTATGAAGCACACCGACATAGTAAACAACACGATTTTTCTTAAAAAGGCACTTACTTGAATTTTTCTCCGCAATGTTCGCATTTGTACTCCACCGCTCTGTGGTTCAGCTTCAAATGATTCTTTGCTATTTGCCTGAAAACAAGTATGTCAGTTAATTTCAGTGGAGTTTTTGGGTAGGGGAGATAAGAAAGTAAAAAAAGTGCAATAGTGGATTGTGTCACAAGGGATCAAAATTATATATTTTCGGCGAGGACGTTCATTGAAGCCCGAATGTAGCGATGGATTCCATAATAGAAACCTGAACGTAGTGAGGGATTCTAAAGTGGAATCCTGAGCGATACAAGGGATTCAAGCGTTAACGCCCAAGACAAAAATAATTTTGATACCGTGTGACACATACCGCTTTTCACACCACCTAGGAGAAAAATAATAGACATATTACATTTAATATTTTTGCGCATAATGGATTCGTAATTGATTGTACGTGCTATTTATTTTCATATTTCATTGTTATTTTTTAGGCTAACATCAGAAAGTCTTTGAATAAAAGAATGTCACTTTGATCCCTCCTAATACATAGTAGGAAAAAAGACCCGTATTCGAATAGGTGGTGTGAAAAAATGATTTCGATACCGTACAGTCAAGTGCAAAAATAAGTATCGAAAGAATCCGCTCATAAATATGTTACGACGTTCTTATTACACAGAATTAGCGTGCACTGGGACATATTTTTGAACATTTTTGTGTACTCCTTATTGTCTTTGACTGTACGACACATACCGCTTTTCACACCACCTGGGAGAAAAATAATAGACATAATTACATATAAAATAATTTGGCGCATAATAGATTCGTAATTGATTATGTAAGTATTTTATTTTTTAGGCTGGCAACAGAAAGTCCTTTAACAGAAAAGTGCCACTTTGGTCCCTCCTAGCAGGGAAGAAAAGACGCGTATTCAAATAGGTGGTGTGAAAAATGTCTGCTATGCTATTCTCTTATTCACACATTCGACGCTGCGTTCATCAACGAGCTCGACGACGAGACAGCCTTCACTTCGAGGGCGAACGCAGCGCTGCGAAAAACGGTATTCACTAACGTATAACAGCTCGTCGAACTGTAGGCGATAACTCTCGACGCAGTGTAGTTCCAGCTCACGCCGCATTCGTCGCCGAGCGCTAGTGTCGTTTAAAGTGCATTAGTGAATATCATTTTTAAGCTCGACGCTGCCGCAGCGCTGACACAGCGCTGATAGCAAGGCGGTTTCCTTAGTGAATAACACTGCTGGTGTTTGGTGATGGTCGAGACATCGGATTCCGTGGGGCGAAACTTCTTGACAGCTAGGGATTTCCTATATCGATAAATTCGTTTATCGATACTAGTTCTATATACTAGTGACCGCCCCCAACATTGTGTGTGTTTTTTGTAACTATTGATCACTTTATGAAATTTTGTAATGCTCCTATAACTTCCATAGAAATTTAACTCTTCTAGACACCTGAAATGGATTTTTCAGCCTAGACGGAAACGCTTAACTCCCGAAAATATGGAAAAAATTCTGGTGGTTTACTTTAACAATAATAGACCGGTCAATCTAGTCAATAACAGAAAAGTCATGAAAAAAAAAATTGTGACGAATAATTTTTTACAAACGTTTTAATAACATAAGAAGATAATTTAGCTGCTATTTTATTATATAGGTACTCTTTTAATAAAAAAATATTTTATAAGCAAACCTTTGAGTGTTCACTAGTATTTAGAACAAGGTATCGATAAATTAGTATATCGATATAGGAAGTCCCTAGCTGTCAAGATGTTTCGCCCCACGGAATCCGATGTCTGCTGATGGTGTAAGAACTCACACGTTGAGGGCAATGTGGCCACACTTGCGGCACTTGTACCGCCGCTCATGAAGCTTCAGATGTGTGTTGAACTCCGGCCGGGAGCGGTAGCGACGCTGGCATATGTCACACACTAGGTCGCCGCTTGACTGCAAACGAATTTCTATTCAATAGATAGAGTATATCACATAGTTTGTATGATAACTTTCGAACATAATTAAGGCATTAAGTCCGCCATTTGTAGTTGGGTGAATCAACTTTTTAGGGTTAGGGCGTAGGCAAAATGGCAAAAACGGAACCCTTATAGATTCGTCATGTCCGTCTGTCCGTCTGTCACAGCTGATTTACTCGGAAACTATAAATGCTACAGTAACGAAATTTGGTAAGGATATGTGTTGTATGAACCGCTACAGGATTATGATACTAAAATGTAAAAAAACCATTGGGGTGGGGGCCCTTCATACATGTAACTGAGCGGTAGAAAAAAAATTTTAGTTGTATACATATAAGTGTGTGGGGTATTAATAGAAAGGTCTTTAAAAATGATATGAAGGTTTATAAATCTCATTTTTATTTAAGCAAATCGTTTTCGAGATATCAGCTCTGAAAAATGTGTCCCCCCCCCCTCTATTTTTTAAACCACGCGATATAAAATTCAAAAAAAAAATATGTTATGCACATTAATAAACTCTATCAACGATTTTTGGTTTGATTAAATTATCTCCTATAGTTTTTGAGGTAGGTTGATTTAACTGTATTTTTTTAATAATAAATTGATAATGGTACGGAACCCTTCGCGCGCGAGTCCGACTCGCACTTGGCCGGGTTTTCTGTCTGTTATTACCATGGTTACGGTCGCCTGAGTCACGCTGGTTTTATGCATAATTATGATACTTAAACTATGCAAACATGCATTTTTATGGTGTTAATAAACCCTTTCCTTGATGGGCCATCTACAAACATGGACTATATGTAAGTTTGCATAAATTAAGTAGCATAATTTTGCATAAAACCAGCGTGACGCGGGCGACCGTAAGCATGGCAATAACATACAGAAAAAAGTTGATTCACCCACTTTTATTTTGTAACTGTGCAATAAAGGTTAAATAAATTGACGAGATCGTGATTTTTGTTTTAAATAAGGCCTTAACAATGTACAATTTTTTTGCAACCATCCCTTTTGTACTAAATAATAAAATATTTCTTCATCACACTTGTTGTCTAAGCGCGCCATTGCATGAGTAGCAGGAGTAATAGAAAAGTGAAATTCCCTAGGGACTAATAGAAATATCAGTACGTCATTTAATAATATTTTGTCTTCAAATTTATTTTTTTGTCGGCAGTGCGATGAAAATCATTGTATGCATCACGGTCGGTAAGCGAAATACTAACTTGAGTCATTAAAAGCCCAACACTCTCGTTAGTAGTTCCGTACTTACCTCCCTTGATGCACAATGTACTATTTTATTCAAACAGTAAGAACCTTACCGGATCATGATGCTTCATATGAACTCTGTACATATACTCAATATTGTATGATTTATAACATATTTCACATTTATACTTTGCCGTCGCATACTGTAAGCCTTCCTTCAATTTCTGCAACTCTTCAAACTGTTGCTCTTTCGTTAAAATAATAACCTGTATATCACTTTCTAAATCTAGATCATCATTTCTACTTTCATTAAACTCTTTGGCAATTTCTTCACATTGGTCTACGCCAAAGTGTTCACACAAAACACAGACATCTTCATCAGATTCTGAAGCATTTTCTACTTTAGTTTCAACTTCTAAATGATCAGAATACCCATCTTCATAGTCCGTGTCTTGTTTGATGTTTTCAATTTGTATTTCCAGCATATTTTCATTATCTTCAACTTCGTAATCTGTATCGTATTTTATTTCTACATAATTATTATGTTCGATGGGTGTGAATACGAGTGCAGGTCCAAAAGCATGCATGGAGCGTTCTATAGTCTTTAAAACTGGCATTGTTAGCTGAAATATACCATACATAGTATGAACAACATTAGTCAAAATGTTACAGCTAGTAAGGCCCATGAAACTAATTGCCTCATAAAAATTAACTTTTATAATTATGTAACCTACTGACCTGTAATTGACTTGTAAAACATTGGCATTTTATTAATAAATATCTTGAATCTTGTATCATGGTCCCACCTATTGGACTTATTAACATGAAGTAAATTTAAAGTCTATTTAATTAAAACAAAGTTGCATTTGTTTTGTTTCATAAAATTTTCTGACAAACTGTAACCAACTTTATTTCTCGCCAAGTAGGTAAAAATTGAATGAATAATTTTAGAGTCAATGAAATGTAATTGCCATTTTGTTAAAATATTGTATAAGAAGTACTGTGTAAATGTAATAAATTTAATATGTATACACAGTTTTGGTTGTCTTAATACCATATTCCTTACCTCACCTTCCTGTTGTAAAGCCTGCTTGAATATACATCTAGCTTTATTACATTGCGATTGGAATGCTACACTTTTCTTCAAAATGGAGGCACAAACACCACACATGTAGAGAGGTAAGCCCTCTTCTAAATCCTGAAAGTATATTATAAATATTAGATGTCATATACCAATGTACCAATGGTGTTTTCACAATATGTTCCTGAAAGTATGTTAAAGGAACTAAAGACATGTTATACAGGGTGTAATCGATAACTGTTTAATCATCATCATCATCAGCCTATGATAGTCCACTGATGGACGTAGGCCTCTCCTATTAACTATAAGTGTTTACAGGCCAGAATTCCATAAATATGAGAGATATCAGAAAACTTTTAACTGATATTGAAAGTACATTACTCAACGAGTAAAATTACATTGATAACTTTTTCTAAATAGATGAAGTAATATTGAAAATACTAAGTTAAAACGCTACCATACATTTAGTATGATGAACGGTTACCTACTAAATGTATGGAAGGGTTTGAAGTTAATATTTGGGAGATTTCTGATTTTATTTCAAAAAAGTTATTAGTGTAATTTTACTCATTGGGTAACATACTTTTGATATCAACTAAAAGTTTTCTGATATCTCTCATATTTATGGAATACCCTTATGTTATTGACTCAAAAAAAGAGATGCATATCATTTGTTACTACTTTTAATGCCAAAGTATATCCATAATCCAGCAATATTTTATTGTTTTAATGATTTAGGATAATGTAATGCTAATAGTTGATTATATAGCACGTCGATTTAGCAGTATTTAATGGCGTAGATTGGGCATTAAAAACATTTTGAATATAAGGTTTGTTTACATAGTTGCAACTTCTATTCACGGCGATTTTACTTAGGTCCCTAAAATACTAGCGCACTCTAACAAGTTACCCCTATGTTACATTAACGGTCTTCAAGCAACGCATTACTCGAACGTATAAATATTTAAAAACAAAATAATACAAACCTCTCTGCCCGTTAGAACTGAGTACGGTTCAACAAGGTTGTATTTAAACATATCATACAGTTTCACGTCTGTCATTAAACATGAACGACACACAAGTAACTTCGCCATGTTTTTAGCGCTTAAATACACATAAACATTTGTTATTTGTCCTTAATAATTAAGCCCGCAATTTATGCGCTTAGCTTGCGATACTTTCATTTGTCATAAATAATTATATTATTGAATGACGTAAATTGACATTCAACATGACATCTCAAAAATGCTGCCATTACAAAATTTCAATTTCTACCAAAATGATATGTAGCAAAACCGCTTTGTACAATCAAGCCAGTAAAAAATAACATTCGTTGAAAACTAGAAATGCTGTCAGGTAATAACAATAACGTCAATAACAAAATAAAGCGTCCAGAAAGTGAGTCAAAAAACCAACAAAAAACACAAATTATTTCTTAAGTATTATAAACTCGTATGTGAAAAAAAATCTTGGTTACTGAAACAAGTAATTTGGAAATGCTGCTGATAGGAAATAGAGTTTATACAAAATTTTGCTGATTATTTTTTTTTTATGTTGGCACAACAAAGTGGCTCCACTCCACCTGATCGTAAGTGAAAAGTAGAGCCCAAATCGCGGCGGCAACGAACAGGAGACAATTAGTAACCTGTTAGTTGCCACCGCCTTGCTGGCCCGCTAGATGCTTCTTCACGCTTCGTTTAAAGGGTCTTAACTTAACTTATAGGAATGCGGAAACACATGTGCCGGTAAAGAATTCCACTTTTTAATAGTCCGGCATATGAAAGAATTGCCGAATTTCTTAGTACGTGTGGGAATATTTTCCACGGTGAAGGAGTGACACCGCAAACCGGCACGTGTGGTTATATAACGGAAAGGGGAGGGCGGGATCAGGGAAAATAACTCTTCAGAACACTCACCATGGTACAGGCGATAAAAAACGCTCAAAGAACCAATGTCCCTACGTAGTTGAAGGGGTTCAAGGTGCCTAGTAACCTTAGAGTCGCCTATAATACGAACTGCCCGCCGCTGCGTCCTATCGAGAGCATCGAGTAGGCATTGGGCGGACCCATCCCAAAGATGAGAGCAGTACTCCACGCAAGACCGAACTTGTGTCTTATAAAGAAGACGAAGCTGGTCGGGCGCAAAGAACCGACGCACCCTATTCAGGATGCCCAGCTTTTTTGATGCCATGGTAATTAATGACTCGATGTATTTATTTTGATTTAGATTGCAGCGTATATCCATGCCAAGCATATTCAGGCTATCTCGTAAACCAAGAGGAGTGATTAAGTATATCTGCAAAAAAATCCAGATTTCATAGCTTGTTTGAATGACAAGTTACAGGAATGTGCAACCTCCGGCCTAAGCGCTTAAATTAGTCGAGTGGGTAGAAAAGTAATATTTACTGTTACACGTATACCAGACACATGTTTTTGAGTAAATAGTTAGTGTCAAAAAGGGACATATTTTAATGAACAATAGAGTATTTAAATAAACAATAGATCGAGTTGAAAAGGGGCAACCTAGCGCACTACGGTGGCTTCGTTATACGTATCTTAGCGGAACTCTTGAGTAAGTAATAAAAATATGTAAATTAAATACTTACATATTGATAAAAACGCAACTAAAATTACGACTCCTTTTTGGGAAAGTTATCACTAACTGGTTTTTGCAAAAACTTAGTTAGCAAATAAGGATATTTCAAAATCATTGGTTAAGAAATGTAACTTGTGGCGTATCCTTACTGTGTAGTGGCAGTGTGAGTAAACGTTAGCATCTACGATTTTTTTTCCAAGCTTGCTGCTCCCCTGGGATTACGATTATTTTTGTTCATTCATCATCATCATCATCATCAGGAGCCTATGATAGTTCACTGCTGGACGTAGGTCTCGCGTACTACTATGCTTATTTTTGTTAATTATTAATTCATTATTACACGTATACACTTAAACTAGACATAGTTTTATTTATCTCTAGCCATCAATGTCACAAATGTATACATATGTTATAATTTACCGTACTGTCTATCGACATACATCTTCCTATTATCATACAAATTACACCGCAAAATTTATTTTAACCCAAGTATATGTCTCATATAAGTGTGTTGATGTTGATACTCACATAATGTACGTATGAAATATAATGAATAAATTGTGTATTTTTTGTCACCCGCAATTTAACTTAAGTATAATGATGAAGTATTACATTCAGCAATATGGCTGCTCACATTAACAGGTGCATATGCGACAGACATAATATATCTTGCCTCATCAATGGATAGTGAAAGGTCCCGTACCGTAACCTATATAGTATCGTAGGTCAACTGGCGACCGTGAGGTAAGGATAACTGGTTTGATTGTAGAGATGTGATGCGACACACGTCGAGTTTATCCGTAGCTAAGATTTATGATATAAGATATTCATTTGTGGTAAGAATTAACAAAACACTTATTAAATACGTATGTTTTTATTTATATGGATATAGCAATGGCAGGAGAGGTAAATAATAATAGATCGTCTGATTCAAGCAACAAATGTCACACTGTAATTGATAGAAATAGTTAAAATATGTATAGGTAGTTGGTTAAATGCTTTCTCTAGTTCATATATATTAATTAATGAGGTAGCTAAATACAATAAGTACATATAATTTAAAAAAATTGGTTATTTGACTGATTGGTGTTTAAATTGTTTTAGCTTTAAGGTTCTTTAGTTAAGTTTAGATTGGTATTATGGTATTTTGTGAACTTGGTTTTGTTTTTATTATAATTGTGTATTTTTTTATTTATCAAATCATATTTAATGAAATTAAGTATATGTAAAAATTCTTTAAAAGTAAAAGTGTGAGTTGGGTTTCAGTCTTAAAGTTCCAATAGGACTAATACCTATCATGCGACGTCAGGTTTCGTCAATAAGTTAGTAAGTAGTAGATATACTGGCCGATGTCGATAATGCGGCTCAGCACTAGCATGTCATGATAAACTTTTTTTATCAACAACAGTTTGATCGTACTCGTGAATCTTAAAGCTCGTTTAATGTTGAGCTAACCGATTAGTTTATGTTTTGTTTTTATCCTCTAATACAACGGCCGTGCTTGTTTTTGTTTGTTTTTGGCTCCTTAGGAAAAATTGCATAGCTTGATTTTTCATTGTAAGTTCACTTTGTTGTTTTCATAATTTATTGTTACAATTTGTATTGTCTTTATTTATCTATGATTATTGAACATTTAATATATTTAAGGATTTCTAATTTAAATATTTATATATTATTATCATGATTAAGTAATATTTTTGACATAGTATTGCGTAAAGAGCTCCGGGATTCCAACCCTGATCCTTTGGTTTCGCATGCAGGGTTAATACCGGCTACACAGAGGCTGTCAAATGTGTTGATTTGTATATTATAGAGAAAATATTCAGAAAAACCTCGAAATAGCCCGATATTAAATAAAATACTGCTATAAGTAATAGTACTTAACATTTTATGTAGGTACGTCTACGTAATTAACAATATTATATTTTAAAATTACTCTTCAACGAAGAACTAATACATCAAAGAACAAAATTAGAACCAAAGTTCTTTTGTATGGAGAAAAACCCGGTGTCCGATCCCTGATATTATTAGTAGGATAGGTAGTTGAGGTACTCTGATGTCTCTGATGACTCTGATCATTGTTCAATACTTATATTATATTCCACTCAGTTTTGACAATTCATAAAAAAATTCACTCAAATTTAAGTTTTACACGCTAGACCGCTACCTGAAGGATGGCGGACGTCCCAAGCGGAAGCGGAAGTGAGGACTGCGAAGGCGTTAGACTGGTTGTGGTGAGTATTTTAAGTGTTAAAAATAAACCATAGTACCTTGAAATAAAGTAAATCATTACGTAAGATCATCGCGTTGTGATTAGGGCGGAGTCGTCAAACGCGGAAAACGCATTAATATTAATAATAAATCGTTATCAGCTTGTGAATATATTTTTTAAACATATACGATATAACTATTGTAATCGAGATTGTGTTATAAATAGTTATTATTAATGATTAATGATACTCAGTTTAGTTTTTTGTTTTACCCGTTTCATTCAGGAATACATTGATTTAAGCTTTCACGATTATCAGTTATTACTTATATTTTAATACCCAAAACGCCAGGATAATCTTAACGTAAGTTTACGCGATTAAGTCCCGTTTATCATAGAGGAATTTTACGACTAGAATATGCATAGTATGCATGTAGTCTTGCAAATATTGCAAACAAAAAGGCATACCTACGAATCCTAAGATTCAAATTATCTATGAGTGATCAAAGAAACAAACGTTTAATAAATTAACCACTTTTTAAAATTGAAAAGTTAAGTTTGTCAAACTATACTGCCACTCACTAGCAGTAATTTAAGAACGTAATACAAAATATACAGATTATAGCATCCCCGGTACAATACCACAAGGGCCTATCTTAGATATAGGTTAGGTTAAGTAGGTACATTCGTTAGATTTAATCTATGTACAAATCGTACCGTCTTGAAAGTAAATATGAATAAAAAAGTGCAAAAATATGGGAATGACAAATATATTTATTTTCAAAACTACAATTTATGTACATAGATTAAATCTAACTAATCTACTTAACCTAACCTATATCTAAGATTGGCCCTTGTGGCATTGTACCGAGGATGCTGGCGGCATTTCCTCGCTGTATCGCAATACTGATGCGTTGTGCGAGGAAGTCGCCAGCTCTTCGGTCTCTAGTTACATCAACCAGACGTTTCGCGATCTCAGCAAACAATTTGCGTGCGCTGGGGCCCCAAGAACCTAAAGTTTCTACGCCAAACGGTACAAAATCGTACTCTTTGCCGAGGCCCTTATATTTATTACGTTTTAAAAATTCGGCATTTTCAGCCGCAGCGGCTGCCTTAAACGTAGTTCGTTGAAGATGGGACGGTGCCAGGGTATATACGCAAGTAGCATCCCATACCAACATCCGTCCCAAGCTCCAAGGAACCAAAGACACACCATCAGGTCTCTTGCCATCATCCCTAATAATACCAGTAGGCTCAAGAAGAGCAGGTACGTTGATCGTGGCAAGAGACCTGCGGATTATGTCGTTAAGCGTCGCATGTCTGGAAATACGGCCTGCGCTTTTTTGACAACTTAGTCCGTGGTGTCCCAGTCGGTCCACGTCTGTGCCACAACAGCATAAGTGAGGGGTACATACCGCGGCCCCGAGTCTCAGGCCGGTTGCGAGCCTAAGAGAGGCCGGATCCAGGAAAGTACCAGTACTAGCCGAAGGATGGGCATGCAGCCAGTAACCAGCTTCCCGGGTTCCGACCGCCAAAAGTCTCGCACGATCCCGACCTGCAGAGCTGTTTAGAAGAGAATTGTATGTTAGATCACAATACACATTGTCCCAGCTCCTTTGAGATTTTTGGTTGTCAGGAAAATTTTTAGAAGGGCAAGCAATTTTGAATGCATTTTTGGCGTCCTCCAAACCCGCAGTCTCACAGTTAATAGGCAGAGCCCTTAGGATCTTTCCTGTGAGATCAGACGTGCTGTGGACGGATGCCAAAAATGCAGGAGAAGCCACACATGAAATTTTTCGTATCCCTAAACCCCCATACCGAATAGGGAGGGATGCTTGGGACCAGGAACGCTCCGTTAGCTGAATATTTAGAATTTTTTCTATGGTAATTTTGATTAAGTCGTCTAAAGGTGTTAATAAATTAATATTTTTCCAGAACGGACAGCAACGGAGCACGTATGTCAATTTAGGGACAAAAAGACAAAACTTAAGAATCGCAAGAGCATAATGAGGGCTAATTTCGAGTAGACGATTTGCGTGATTTTGGAATTTAGAAATCGAGTTAGAAATATAATCGGGAAAGGATTCTTCAAAAATAGGAGAACCCAGGAGGCAAAGTGAATATTTGTCTACTATTTTTATACCAGGAGTCAGACAATCAAATTTGGATTTTAAAACAGTCAAACTATAGGAAGTCTTTTGAATAAAGAGTTCGCATTTACTATAATTTAGTTCTAAACCAATATTTTCAAAATTAGTTTTGATAAGAGACAAATCGGACAGTACGGTATCCACGTCACCTCCTAGGGTCCCATCGTCTAGATACCAGACATTAAATTTAGATTTAATTTTTTGTATTATGTGATTTATGGCTAAACTGAAAATTGCTGGCCCAAGGGGGTCACCTTGCTGACATCCCACCTCAGATGATAATTGGTGGGACTTGTATAGTAATTTAGATGGATCTGCATAGCAGAGATAAAGGTAGTTATAGAGTTCGGGAATTTGTTCCTTTACTTCTGCCAGCAAAGTGTCCCTATTTACCGAATTAAAGGCGTTTTTTACATCAATTTTGACTACAATTTCACAATCATCGTGTGAAAGATAGGTGCGTAAAGCATGGACGGCTGCTTCGCACCCACCTTTCGTGCCAAAACCTAACTGAACTGGTTCGAAAATAGACTGTAATTTTGACTTAATGTGTCTAACCGCAATTTTGGATGCCAAACGACGTAGAGTTGACCCAACAGCAATAAGCCTCACCCCTCCGTCCTTTTTTGAAAGGGCAATCAGGTTAGCGCCAAAGAAAAGTGGGACAATTTGCGAGTTGATTTTGCCTGAAAACATGAAATTTATTAATTTAGTAAGGGAACAGACGAGCTGTTCACCTGCGTCGCCCGAACAATGAGAGGTTAGATCCTTCAAATGTTGGGGTGAGATCCCATCCAGGCCAGCCGCCGAACCGGTTTTGAAAGAATTTATAGCGTCAATGACGTCCTTCGCTTCGATTCGGAGGCAGGCCCGGTCAGCTGTGGGTGGGTCTAACTGGTACGGGGTTGCAGGAGCCGGGGGATGTTTAGATCGTAAGGCCGAGAGAGTGTCCGGAGTATCTGGCGACAGTACGTCACTTGTGAATAGTAGACGAGCGGCACTTTTAAGATCGCCGTCGCTAATTTTATTTTCGATTAACTTAATTCTGTTGTAGGTGGATGAGGCACACCTATTTAGCGAAAACTGTGGAGTTATATTCGAAACACAATTGTTTTTGATTTTTTGCGTCAAGGAAATTGCCTCATCTTTTTTGACATGGAGGGTATTAAACGAAAACGTAAAAAGTTTATGCCAATCATCAAAAATATGTATCGAAATTCCATTTATAAATATGTTACGATGTTCCTATTACACAGAATTAAGGTGCACTGGGACATACTTTTGAACTTTTTGCACGCTCCTTTTTTGACTGCACCTATGTAGTTTGTAAGGTTACATAATTAAATGTGAACTTTTTTGATAAGTATGTATGGATTGCAGTTGAATTTACCGGAAGACGAAGGCGAAGGACTCGGTTTCCGTTTAACAAGAACTTTATGGGACCCGTATCCTTGGGTAAGACTTATATTTTTTTATTATAATTTTAAAATATAAGTTAACTTTTTAAGCAATCGCCGTAGCTTAACTACAAAATATAATATTTTCTTCGGTTACCGCGAGGATTACACATGAAATAAAACTATGTAAAGGGATAAACTAGCGCATATTAACTAATTTTAAATTCTCATAATAATTTATCATATAATTTTTTAATGAGTCATCCGCAGACCACGAACCCTGTAAAATGTTCGAAACGTCGGAATGAATTTAAAATTAGTTAATATACGCGAGTTTATCCGTTTACATAGTTTTATTTTATACAAAATATAGTTTACGTTAAAGATACATAAGGGTGTTTAAGAAATAGGAAAGGCAGTTTCGGTTTTATAAAGCGTTTTAATGAATAATAAAGTTTAATCATTGAGTTTAATGGTTGTCAATCAGCTTGTGGCAATGTGCTTGAAAAATAATACAGGAATAATTCCAACCTTTTGGTATCGTTTTAAAATATAATAAAATTACATAATTAGGTACTTGAATGAGGGTTTTTGATACTTTTTCTGCCGCTATGGGGAGGTGAGATGGCAGCACTGAGCCGACCGTATAACGAACTGTCAAAATAAATACGCGCATTTAATTTTCAACATATTTATAGGTTTATTTATTCTGAAAACCATTACTTTAGTCATATTGTTACCTAAAATAAATATATAAAATAGTTCCAAGTCAATTCTCATGAAACTAACAAAGTTATAGTAATTATTTTGAATACCAGTGACTTTGAGCGCCTGTTTTAGAGTTCAATCTTCAGTTCGACGACCATGTATTAGTCGTAATCCATTTCAAAATCAATTCTCTTCCAAATAAAATAGAATTTCAATATTTTAGGCCCAGGTGCCTATGAATAGTATGAATCTGACAGCTGTCGAGACCAGGTGCGTACGAAGCGCCGCCTGGTGGCAGAAAAATTATCGAAAACCCTCATTAAAAGCCTCGTAATTTCGGTAGCCGTATCGTACCACATGGTTGGACAGTAAAGAATACGTTTGGTTTTACTCGATACATAATAAATAAATAAATATCTTGGGACATCTTACACAAATCGACTTGGTCCCACGGTAAGCTCAATTAAGGCTTGTAATATAGGTACCAAGCGACGATATATATAATAGATAGATACATATAGATACTTCAATACATAGACAGCCATGACCAAGGAACAAATATTTGTGATA
>JALPQI010017036.1:0-21390 GCA_025490895.1 Thaumatotibia leucotreta
GTTTTTATAAATAAAACTTAAAAATGTTTAAGTGACTTAAAAGTCCGATAAGCAATGAGTAAGGATTACACTAAACCTTCTATAAAACAAAATGGTCAGTTATAAAACATTTATTTGATATTTAGGTCGCGTAAAGGTTTTTGTTGTACTCTTAATACAACGTTTTGGTCATTCCTTAATCGTTACAATACCTTTAATAAACGATTTAAGTCGCCATGCAAACCTTTATTTAACCTTTATCTCACCAATAAGTCTTATAATTTGCGCCACTTTCGCCTTTTATAACCGTTTACCTTACGTTTATATGACCAATCAAATAGGACTACAAGTTATATGCAAAACGTTGTCTCAACTTCTATATGACTATATTTTGCTAGTTGGGGCATAATGTATTTACGTATAACGTAAACTATCATAACGATGATTTGGAATAATTAGGATGAGCATAATACTAATTGGTATACTTAATGAAAGGTATAAAATATAATAGATAAAATAATAATGACCGATCATAGATTGCGTAGCGAAACCGATACTATATACCTAATATTTTTGCCAAGTTACGGTCGATTAGTACGTATTAATATATATTACGTATTATTATTATATTTATTATATACTATATATTGCTTCCAATTTAAAACTAGAGTAGACTTTTTTTTTACTTGTGCGTTGTGCGTAGGTATAACAGTTAATGTTTAGGTCTTGACATATTTTATTGACTGACATACATGTATACCTACTTATATTTTTGTAGTAAATATTGATTATATTATTTGTTACACACATTTTTACCCTAGCAATTTAAAATGTTCATAAATAGTGCGTGAGTATTTTATACGGGATACAGTTATCGTTTTGTGATCGTAGAAATCATGGTATAGGTAAATAGGTTCCCTAGATCCTATTTTAAGCATCATTCAAATATACGCCCGTATTAAATAGGTACACACTCTGTACTGTGCGCCTCATGCGCCTACCAAGATGTGATTTCTTTACTAATAAAATTGATTATTAAATACCTAATGTTTTATTTCATTGATTGTATCTGACGTGTTCATTAGGATGTGTAGGAGATATCGACGAAAGCTAGGCTTCAACTTCGCTTCGTCGCTCCTGCTTATTAGTCTTTTGAACTTAACCTTACTGTCTTGGTTTTATCCTGATCTGCCTCATTCGCTTGATTTCTAAGTTTATGCTAGTCCATATTAGGAAGAATAAAGTTATATTTAATAATGTTATGCATGTTTCAATTATGCATAATCAGTAATATGCGTATTAAGCATTATGGAATTTTATTATTTTGCCTATTCAATATTATGCTTAATTATTTATGCCAAATCCGTTATGCGAATTCATATTAGGACTATTAATATTAGGCATATTAAAGGGGACCCATATTAGGTACTATCAAAATATTATCCTTCTGCCGCTCAAAAATAACATTTTCCAAAGAATTTTGAATTCATATTGTAGGAAATTCAGAACAAAATTTATTTTGTTTCAGGCGACCTTTATCTATATAGGCCTCTGAGTGGCTAGAGGTTATTCCTATTATTTTACTCTCCAACTCAGTTACTCTAAAGTTAGCTGGAAGAGATCCCTTATAGGGATAAGCTCACCCTTGTAATATTTTTTTTATGATCGTGTCGAATTTTATCTTATGTACAATAAAGTGCTTACTACTACTACTATTATCACATCAATAACCATCTTCTTAAAGTCTTAAGATAGAAATGCAATCTGTTACTTACCTACTGACCACTCTTACCTGCAGCCCTAGCCAAAATGTCAATCTGCAATCGTATACGATAAGCGATGAGTAATAAATGTATGAGAATGACAGATTCGATTTAAATGATTGATATTTATTAGTATTAAATCTACACGCATGTCTATCCTGTCATAGACAAAAAAAATTAATAGGCCAGTCATTTTAGCTGAAAGGTAAGAATCTCGGAATTCGAGATACCCAGCTGTAACTTTGTAAATAGTTATATATTGTCACCCTTAAAGTTGTCCCAAAACCTACATATGGTAGAGTGTGCGCAACTATTAAATTTCAAGGTCAAAAGGTCACAAAAATCGTCTTATTGCGCTTTTTTTGTAAATATTTCTTTTCCTATGGGTTTTTTACTCTTTATATGTATTACAATATTGTAGACTACAAAATTCTCTACAACTTATGCATAAAAATATTTTTTATACGTTGAACCGTTTTCGAAATAGACGGCGGAGAGCGCGAGGTAAGAGCATCACTTTAGGTCAACCGGTGCCTCCGGTCGAAAACGCGCTATATATAGTTGAATAATTATCGATAAATCAATGATTTATAATATTTATAGTAACAATTTGTTTATGTTGTATATTTTTCTTCATGCTAATTAAATCTCTATTCATTAAATAATACTTATAATTTTAAAGTGGAATCCTGAGCGAAATGAGAGATTCAAGCGTGAACGCCCAAGACAAAAATAATTTTGATACCGTGTGACATATACCGTGTTTCACACCAACTATGAGAAAAATAATAGACGTTACATATTTAATATTATTGCGTATAATGGATTCGTAATTGATTACGTACGCTTGCTATTTATTTTCATAATTCATTGCTATTTTTTAGGCTAGCAACAGAAAGTCCTTCAACAGAAAAGTGCCACTTTGATCCCTCCTAGCAGGGAAAAAAAGACCCGTATTCGAATAAATGGTGTGAAATAGTAGATTGTGTTTGTGGGATCAAAACGGTATATTTTCGGCGTGGGCGTATATTGAATCCTGAATGGAGTGACGGATTCCACAAAAGTGGAATCCTGAGCGTAATGAAGGATTCAAGCGTTAACGCCCAAGACCAAATAATTCTGATACCGTGTGACACATACTGCTTTTCACACCACCTATGAGAAAAATAAAAGATATTTATCACACATATTTAATATTTATGCAAATAATCGATTCTGAAGAATTTTTTATCAATTATGAACGTACTGTTTATTTTAATATTTCGTTGTATTTTTTTAGGCTGGCAATAGAAACTTCTTGAACTGAAAAGTACCACTTTGATCCCTCCTAGCAGGGAAGAAAAGACCCGTATTCGAATAGGTGGTGTGAAAAATATTTTTTCAGCAGAGCGACTCGAATATAGGGGTTTTGCTGCTTGAAACTAGTGAGTCAAATGCAATTTTGCTGTGAGATTGAAAAAAAAACTTTAATTTTTTCCGTATCGTTGCTTATGCTAGTCGTAGGTCATATTTTCATGCTGCGGGTGTAATGCAAACTTCGAACATTTAAACTTCATTATAATCCGTCACTTTCATTTCGTTACGAAAAAAAGATAGATATAGAATATATTATCTCGATTCGTCATTCGACTTTGAAACCCTCAAGGCCCTCAAAAAGCGGGAATGAATATTATGAATAACTCGTTCGTATGCAAAACTAAAATTCTACCTCATGTTAAGCTTGTATAATAATAATAGTTTCTTCGGTTACCGCGAGGATTACACATGAAATAAAACTACGAAAACGGATAAACTCGCGTATATTAACTAATTTTAACTTCATTCCGACGTTTCGAACACTTTACAGGGTTCGTGGTCTGCGGAGTCTCAGTCATCCGCAGACCACGAACCCTGTAAAGTGTTCGTGGTCGTTTAAACCTATATAAAATCTTTAGGCGTTGCACTTTGTCAGTCAATTCCTTAATACCGCTCGTATCGCTGACTGGTCGCTCGGAACTGTTCTCCAAAGTCTGAACTCTCTGTTCTAGGCTACCAATACGATTACCGAGCTTCTCGACTGTGATAGTTTCTCAAAATTAGAGTTGATATTAGATAGCTCCAGACGCAATAAATATTTGTTCAACAAAAGAGCAAAGCAGATTTTTGGTGCGTGTAAATGTTGAGTCCCGAGCAAGCGAAAGATTCTATAATTGCGCGTTGAGGGATTCAAAGATACGAGATGCAAATGTGAACGCTCTCGTGTGCAAGCTCTCGCTTACATGAGCAAGGTAAGTGTTGTTAAATAAATTAATATGAAAAAATAAGTGGAATAGTTAGGAAAAAAATGATAAAATAGAATAATATAATTTATAAAAATGGACAAATAGTTATAATCATTGATTTATCGTTAGTTCCTCAACTATAGATGGCGCGTTTTCGACCGGAGGCACCAGTTGACCTGAAGTGATGTTTTTACCGCGCGCTCTCCGCCGTCTATCTCGAAAACGGTTAACTGCATAAAAAATGTTTTTATGCAAGAGTTGTAGAGAATTTTGTATTCTACAATATTGATTATACATATAAAGAGTAAAAAACCCATAGGAAAAGAAATATTTACAAAAAAGCTCAAAAAGACGATTTTTGTGACCTTTTGACCTTGAAATTTAATAGTTGCGCACACCCTACCATATGTAGGTTTTGAGACAACTTTTAGGGTGTCAATATACAAGTATTTACAAAGTTACAGCTGGGTATCTCAAATTCCGAGGTGAACTTACTAAAATGACTGGACTATATGTTTACTTTTCACCACTTACTGGCGATGTAATGTACCTTTTTGCCTAAATGCACCATTTTAAAACACAACTATGATAGGTGTGTTTCAATACTTACCTCTTATCCTTCTTCGTCGTTCCCTCATGACTGATGATGGTGACCAACAACTATGTCCTTCCATTTTTCGCGATCAAGGGCTATGCGAGCTGCCACAGAATTAGATTTGGATAGAAGAAACAAGTTCATTCATTTGTATATGGCTGCCGAGCGTGTCAGATTTTGTACTGAAGTTGTTACTTGCCTACGATTTATATATGTCTCAGGCCCTTGAGTATTCATATTTTTTTGTGCTGTTGCAATTAATATTACTTAAGGAGGCATTATTAATGTTTTTGTTCACTTCAACTTACAAAATTTGACGCCCGAAAGCTGCAAGCTGCGATTAAAGACGGACAACTCAGTGGATTTCACTGAGTTCATTTGACACGCTAAGTAGATACGTTTGCTTGATCTATGGTATATATGACATTTGTGCGGGCTGCCTTCTGCATGGAACCACAGGCTTGTCTACTAGGGTCCGACCATCTTACAGGGGCTCTCCCTCTAGCAACCCTACCAATACCAACCTACTACTTATTTTATTATAAGTTTTTTAAAATATTTAAAATCACCGTAGAACGGAAGCATGTCGCGTTTGCCTGTAATTGGTTGAATACTCAAGCAAGCAAATGTATGTTACTCTGTTCATATGTAAGTTTTTAGTATTACACCTGTTGGCAAAGGCAAACCTTAATAAAATAAAATAAATGCTCTTGAGGTGGACTGATGACCTGGTGAAGGCCGCAGGAGTCCGCTGGATGCGGGTGGGGCAGGACCGGTCATTGTGGCAATCTTCGGGTGAGGCCTATGTTCAGCAGTGAACGTCTTTCGGCTGATATGATGATGATGATGAAATGCTCTTGAAAGACAGCCATATTTGTTTAATTTTTTTATTCTACGGGGCCACGGAATGTCTGTTTATTTCAGTGCGCTATTAGTCTAGCTAAAAACAATTTCAGAAACTTAAGATAAAATATGTAGGTACGAGTTCCTTTAAGTATGAGTTGAAGTACGCGGCCACCCAAGCAGTTATTATTTATATTTGCACACACGCAGTGATAGATCGACGCGGCCGCTGATTGGTTGCCAGTGGAATAGGGTTGGCGACACAGAACTTTAAACCGTGCTTTTTTTGAATTCCGTTAAATTTAACAGGCTGCTTGGTACGTTAATTGGAGCTGCCTGGTATACCTACTACTTTTAGTCGAAATCGAAAAATTTTTTTTGCTTTCGATTCATATATAATAAATTAAATGGTAAGTGTGAGCGAACCTTAAGAATAAAATTTCAGGTAACAAAATAAGTTTCATTAGGATGTAATAAAGGTTGAATACACTTGTTCAGTCATTAAATTTATTTTATTAAAATATAAATAAATTTAACGTCAACTATCAAATTAAAACTAAACAATTAAAATTAAAACTAACTTAAAAACAAAAAGACTAAAAATAACATATTATTTTTAGGAAAATAAGCCGCACATTTATTATTAACGTAAAAATAAATCTGCTTTTCTTAAAAGCTTAATAACAGTAAGACTTAAGACACAAATTTCTTACACAAATTGATTATTTTTGACCCAAATAAGCTTCCCTTTAATTTAACGGAAATCAATAGTCAAGATATAGTTCGGTTGGCGATTAATGTAATTATATTATTTTTTTAAGCATTGAAGAAGTTTGTTTACCGGCCACAAGTAGAAATATTGAATATCTCATTTAATACAAAATAAAACATTAAATGACCACGTAGAGTTTACATGGAGCAATTAAAGGAAACCATTGCAGTTGAATCGTATAGTGTTAAGGGAAAAGGCAGAGAATAGCATAATAAATATGATGATTAATAACTAAAATTATTATATAAATAGGTACTACGTAGATTTATGACGTGATTTGATTCAGTACTATATGATTATAAAAGAAGTGGAATATTTCTCGTTTTTTTATTCTTTTAAATATAGTATTGAATAAGAATTAATATCTCGCTGAAAGAGAAATAGAAGTACTTAGCTAGGTAAATTCTTAAAACATTTGAATAAATAGCTGTTAAACATGTAAAGCTATATATTTTTTACATAAAATTACCTACTCGTAACATATATGATAACAAAATATATAAAATATTCTATCTATCAAATATCAACACAAAACTGTCGATGTCGAAATTAAAATTGGACCTACAAAATAATCTTGCTAATAAAATATTGGTCCTTTTTAATGTACGATTTTGATATTTCAAAAACCTTAAGATTGTCACGTGTTACGATTGTCTAGTTGTATCTTTGCACGTAGGTATCTAATAAAATAAATTAATAATTTTGCACATAATAAATAAAAAAATAACGCAACAAATAAATCACACAGCGTGTATTTCAACCCATAATGAGTTACGTTGACAACCCTAGCTCCAAATTAGCCAAACGCATTGCACATTCTATTTTCAAAATTCCTTTTCTGTATATTGATCGGGTTCAATCGCTTTCGTGTTTTACAAATTTACTTTTACCGCCCATAGAATGTATTCTTAGATTTAAACCTTAACACATTGACATAAGATTACACGTGTAGAAATTTGAGTATAAAAATGTACAATATTATTTATACTGCTCTTATAATGAATATTATACAAATATGAACTTAATCCCGTTGCAATAAGTTGCTCAGATATTTTTTCAGCAAGAAGCAAATTTGTAAGTATATTGGTAAATGTTTGTTTTTAATAAAGATGGAATTTAATAGAGTTGGCGCCACGTTAAGGTTGAACTTTTATGTAATTGTTACAACAGTTAACAATAATTAAGGTTGTTAGTACCTAGAAAAATAAAGGTTATAGTAATATCATCAATGAGAAAGTTCATTTTAATTGAAATAAAGACTGAATTTCTTAACTGACGGGAAAAATGTCGAAAAGAATCATTTTATTTATTAATTCATGAAACTTTAGTTTTTTTCGGGTTTTTGAAGAAATAATCTTTTTTAGTACAGATGGTGTACTCTTTGATGGTAGCTCTAGTGCGAGAAGTGGGTTATTTTACGTCAGGTTCAAAACTTCGGAGGGCCATCTGTACTAAAAAACGTCGTACGAGACACGTGCAAAAATGTGTTTTTCGCACTTGTGTCGTAATGTACTATATTATTACTATGACTGTGCTAGACATGAGCGCCGCGCCGGCGCGCCGCCGCCGCCGGTAAAAAACTTCGCGCCGCCGCCGCCGACGCCGCCACCGGCGTGGAATCGGCGTGATCTTGATGAGGCAGCAAAATATTACTCTTCTTTTAATACTGAGGATTAACAGTTTTAAATAGCTAAAATTGTTGTAAATATCACATTTCGAAAAGATTTGACAAATATTATGGTTGTACAGTCGAATACACTGATATGTATACGCCTGGAAATTACAAAATTATGTATCCATTTAAGTTAGTAGCCATGTTTGGTTTTCTTGTTCTCGGTTGTACTCCGTATAATAGTATTAGTAGTTACTAAAACCAATAGATATACTCTTAATGTTTCTTCTTGACGACGGAAACCACAGCGGACGTTAACCAAAACCTTCAAGATGTGGTTGGCATCCTCGGGGTGGAAGGTACGAGATTTTGTGAAATGCAGCGCAGGGACAGAAAGTCAAAGTTTTCAGGGGAGACCTTAGGGCAGTTAGGGCTAATGTAGTAACGACGTGAAAACCCACCAGTCTCTTGGTCAGGGAAACAGACTCTAAACCGAGAGATCAGTAAGCACGTACGACACGATCTCTGGTGCTCCAATACTCTTTCGATTGAAAGAGCGATCGTCAGAACCGGGGGTCGAAATTGTTCGTACAATCTTTAGGAAGAAACCACCTCACGAGTCTGACAACAGCTCGTGGAGAAGTCGTTACTTCAAAGTCGGCAGTCCTTTCCGAAGTGGGAGTCGTCTATGGCCGATTATACACTTAGCATGCATCTCGACCTGATCCTGAAAATAGGGATTCTAGACCCACTTTGATACACCACTACACTGAAGACCTGCTAGAAGTCAGTATCGGCGAAACCGATATAGGTCTTGAGTAGCTTAAAGACGGAAAAGCCCCTGGATAGGATGGCGTTACAACAGCGTTGTTAAAAGCAGGAAGTAAACCCGAACTGAGGGAGCTTCAAAAGCTTTTTAACGCTGTCCTATTTGAAGGGAGAACTCCGAAGGCATGGAGTACAAGTATGGTCGTCCTGTTCTTCAAAAACGGTGACAAAGCCCTTACGAAGAACTATCAACCCATTTCTCTTCCAAGCCATGTCTATAAGATGTTCCCAAGAGTGTCACGAACCGTCTTGAGCGGAGACTCGACGAATTCCAACCCGAAGCTTGGATTTCGAAGCGGATACGGCACCATGGACCACATTCATTTTATTTATTTTATTTTTATTCCAATAAGTTCACAGCATAACAGTAAAAACCAAGTCACTGCCAACAAAAAAATTACATGTCAAATAATATATAAAAACTACTTAAATTTGAACGACAACGTAACGACGTGGCTCCGTTGCGTCGTCTAATCTGACGTAGTATTCGGCAGATTGCTCCGGAACTGCCGAAACACGACGCTCTTCGGCCAGAAGTTTGCACTCACGATGGTATCCTGCAGCGAGCGCGGCACGCGCACCACCACTGCTGCACCCTCTGCGAAAAGCCAGTCTTCCGGCGGACATACTCTACAACATCATCGGGTACGGCGGAGTAATGCAGGCGCGACACATAGAGCGCCTTACTCGGTGTTGCGACCCGTAAGCCAGAATTAACTGGCTCGGCGGAGCCACATAGAGTTTTCCGAGGCGCCCTGCGCGCCTTTCTCATGTGTGAATGCCTCCATATCCACACTGGTGCGGTTGGACTTTTCCTTAATCGCAACCCGTTCTCAAATGCAATGGAGGACATGTTTAAGACACTGACCTGGAAAGGACGTGGCATCAATATTAATGGCAAGTACGAGAGGTAGATATGTATAGCTCGGGCAAACATTGCAGATGGGAGGAAACAACTTCGAGGATGAGGTGAATAGAAGAATTTAGCTAGGTTGGGCAGCATTTGGAAAGCTAGGTCGAGTCTTTACATTGTCGATCCCAGTGTCTGAAGACAAAAGTCTTCAATCAGTGCGCCCTACGTACGGAGCCGAAACGTGGACACTGATGGTACGGCTGGTCCACAAGTTCAAGGTCACTCAGCGAGCTTCGGAAAGGGCTATGCTCGGCTTCGGCAGAGAACCAAAGTGATCGGCATAGCCCACCGTATTAGCAAACTGAAGTGGTAGGTGGCAGTGGGCTGGCCATATATATATATATATTTTTTTATGCTATAGGTGGCAAACGAACAGACGAATCGCCTGATGGAAAGCGATTAACGTCGCCCATGGACACCCGCAACACCAGAGGCGTCGCAAATGCGTTGCCGGCCTTTAAGGTGGGAGTACGCTCTTTTCTTGAAGGTTTGAAGGTCGTATCGGTCCGGAAACACCGCTTGTGACAGTTCGTTCCAAAGTTTAGCTGTGCGAGGCAGGAAGTTACGAGAAAAGCGCACAGTTGAGGACCGCCAACCATCTAAATGGTGAGAATGAATACATTGTCGCGTAGGGCGGTGGCGGAAAGAAGCGGCAGGTATTAATCCGAACAACTCCTCGGAACACTCCCCGTAGTACATTTAATTATATGGAACCAACAACCGCTGGGGTAAACGAGTTCTTGAGTGGAGACTGCGTTTCGGCAAGCGTAGTATAGGACGACCTCAGGCAAGGTGGAGCGACGATTTGCGCAGGATGGCTGGCAGGAGCTGGATACGAGTAGCCGAAGATCGAAGACGGTGGCGTGAAATTGGGGAGGCCTATGTCCAGCAGTGGATTGCGATAGGCTGATGATGTATTGTTAAGTGTCAATTATTTATCGATAGTTAAAGAGCATTTGAGTCAATCCCTCGGTCAATTTGAGTTTTGCTATACAAAATTTCGGTCTTGCTATGAACAACTGTTTTCAAGGCCACGCCGCCGATTCGCCGCCGCCGCCGATCAATTTTGACCGGCGCGCCGCCGCCGGCTATTTGGCCATCGGCGCTCATGTCTAGACTGTGCCTCGTGCCATCTATTTCAATTAACTTTTCCCCGATGGAATCACGTTTTGTAAGTGAAAATTAGACCTAATTCACATTGGTTAAATAAATTATGCGTGGTTTTTCGGCTACTTTTAGAACTTTGCAAGTATCGGTAACGTTAGTGCTCGCTCCAAAATGCCAGTGCGCTATAGGTACACTGTTTTTATTGATTTGCGTTAAATTAAAGGGGAGCTTATTTAGGTCAAAAATAATCAATTTGTCTAAGAAACTAGTACCTAGGTATCTTAACTCTTACTGTTATTGAGCTATTAAAATAATTACATCCTAATGAAACTTATTTTAACATGTGCAGTCAGTCACCTGGGATCTTATTACAGTGAAACCCCGTTAATACGATTTTGTAGGGACCAGACAAAAAACGCATCTTAAGCGGGAAAGCGTATCATGCGGGAAGAAGAAAGTGCATTGTTTTTGTAAAATTCGTGGATTCGTAGTGAAATGCTTGGTATGATGCATACATAATCTATATACTGAAGTGATTCAGATGCCCATTTAAACAAAAGAAATTATTGAAACAACCCTAATAGAATCAAAAACATTATCGGTCGCTTGGTCTGTGCAACAGAGTTATCTACAAAGGTGGAACAGTCGCTAGAATTGATTTTTCCGGTATAATATTCAATCGGTATGGTAAAAATATAACATTTCTGCCTACATCTATAAGTAAAAAAGTCATACTTTAATGTAACTTGGGTTACAGATAGCGTATTAAACGGGATTATGAATCGTATTAACCGTACAAAAATGTAGGAAAACATGACTAAACTTGCAGGGACCGGCATAAAATGGCGTATTATGCGGGAAATCGTATTAAACGTGATCGTATTAAGCGGGTTCTACTGTATTAAGGTTCTCTCACACTTACCATTTCATTTATTATGTATGAAAACAAAAAAAAAAAATTTAATTCGATTAAAAGCAATATACCAAGTACTTAGCTCCAATTAACATACCAAGCAGCCCGTTACATTAAATGGAATTAAAAAAAACACGGTGTAGATTGCATTACGTATCAAGTAAATCCTAAAGTTTCCTTTACTTTCCAACTCATGGTACGACTACTGAATAAATGTTCTATTTATCCCTAAAGGTGCATTCAGACCAAACGAGCATTCGCTGTTCTATCCGCCACTCTATGAAATCAACAAATCACGTTTTGGGTAACGAACGAATTTCGTAGAGTGGGGATAGAATGAGCATTCGCTCGTTCGGTCTAAATCCACCTTAAGGCCTAATTAAAAACAAAAATCACGATCACGTCTCATTGTCAGCCTCCGTAGCCTAGTTGGTAGTGACCCTGCCTACGAAGCTGGAGGTTCCGGGTTCGAATCCCGACGAGGGCATTATTTGTGTATTTATTTATCACAAATATTTGTTCCTTGGTCATGGCTGTCTATGTATTTAAGTATCTATATGTATCCATCTATTATACATATATATCATCGCCTGGTACCCACTTCACAAGCCTTAATTGAGCTTACCGTGTGATTAGGTCGATTTGTGTAAGATGTCCCAAGATATTTATTTACGTCTACCTACTGGTAAACATATGGTAAACTCTGTCCAACAGCCTTCGGCAGTAGTAAAAGAGGTAAATTTAAAAGGTATAGGTTCGTATTGTTGATCGCTCATAGAAAATTTTAACTTGTCGCCCTTTTTAAGTTCCAAAAGTTGTTACACTAAATTTAACTTCGTAAAACAAAAACTGCGATCATATATAACATGGACGTCTAACGCCAACTCAAAAATGACCCCAAAAACAATTGTTCAATTGTGCCAAGATGGGCAGGACATGTAGCGCTTTTCTTAACACCGCGCATATTTCGGCGCAACATCTTTGACAAATGTTTATAGAATATAGCCAATCAAAACTTTGATGGACCAATCACAACCATTGTTAGATGGCGGTTTAAGTTTTATATGCATATATTGAAATTCATTACCGTGATGCATTGAAGAGGGGGTGACACTTGTCAACTAAAATACAGGACCGTTTTTGTAAGGCGATTTAGTATGGCGTGCGGCTTTCATGTTTTATTTGTTCGTAGCTCAAAAATTATGACGTAATATATTGTTTTCTTTAGAGGCTTTTAAATTAGGTAGGTATATTTATTTAAATTGACCCTTATAGTGATTATTCGGGCATGACGTTACACCTGACATTACGCAGGCAGACTCTCCTCTCTACCTCCCAACTCTGTCTCTTGCTCTCTGAGTCTGCCTGCCATGGGTGTAACGTCATGCCCGAAACGTCAGGATCCTATTAAACGTAAGTTTACGCGATTGAGACTCGTAACTGTACCATGACTTTGCAAGTATCGGTAACGTTAGGTTTTACTCGATACGTAAAGTAGGCCATCAGTGCCATCACGCTCGCTCCAATCTGTCAGTGCGAGCGGGATAGAATGCATTACGTAGCGAGAAAAACCTAACGTATCCTTTACTTTTAATAATGTAACCTACAATTAATGTTATATAATTAATTAATCACTAATCAGTTAATCACCTTTATATGAGACGCACGTCAAAATCGGCTTGCTAGAAAAATAAATATTAAAGGAAGATTATATAGTTCGGGAAATAGGTATTATTTGACCGACTGTTGCCTTACGACCTTGTGTTTTGCGTTAACACTTACTAGACAAGTAGACAATCAGTCTAGCACTTTTCTATTGTTAATGATGCAAAACAAAAGGTCGTAAGTACCTAAGATAAGAGTCGAGCAAATAATATTTCCCGAACTATACCTATTTGTTTTTTTTATACCAAAAACTATAACACTTTGTGGACTAATATTTTGCATACTTGCTAGTAATATAAAGCTGAACCATTAAAAAAAATACAAGTCAAACTCGCTGGGGGCAGATTCACTTAGCTTACCCTGGCATGGCCTTTGTATGGAGAATCGAGCTTGCTCGGGACTCTTAAGGTGCATACAGACCAAACGAGCATTCGCTATTCTAACCCCCTACTCTACGAAATTCGATCATTACACGAAACGTGATTTGTTGATTTCGTGGAGTGGGGGATAGAATAGCGAATGCTCGTTTGGTCTGAATGCACCTTTAGAAGGTAATGCTCATAACCACATACGGATTATTTATGTTTACCAAAAAGGTGAAAATCGTGTTACATTACATCAAAATGCGACAAAACAATTCGGGAATATAGCCATTAACAAGCTAATTAAACATTTATTCGAAACTAGACTAGCGAGTACCAACTGTTAAAATAAAACCAGTGTTAACGAACTCAACGAATAAAAAACTTCGACCACCCACGAAGCTGACAAATCCAGAATACATTGACCTGCAATACTAACCAACTTATTACAAAGCACGGCTCTTTATATACTGGTCTGTTGTCCACTATAAGAATGTGCAATTGTGAAGGTTTGATATAGAACTACAATCGATGTAGCTTTCTCTTGCACTTGCGAATTCATACATAAGTGTGACAGGGAGGAAATATCGATCGTGTTTCGCGGTAGCCCTCCTGAATACCTACCGTGACCTTTGAAAATAGTATTTTGTCTCTGTTACTCCAATTCCGCCTTCATTAGAGAGACAGAGACATGCCCGAATTAAGCGATTTTCAAATATTTTAGGTTTATGTTAGAGTTCAATTTAAAACACTCTCTACCCTCAGGATTCTATTTTAGAACCTCGAATTAACAATTAACAACATTCAACTATAGAATCCTTTTGCTTGCTCGTGTTTCAAATTCATACTAACGGTATTCCGGTACGTGGCCGCCATTCAAGAACCTTTTCGCCCCAACAGTCTTCGGTTCTACGTGCAATGTGGTCGCCCACTGCCACTTTAGTTTAGCGATTCGGAGAGGCTATATTGGTCACTTTTATTCTGCTGCGGATGGTCTCAATTCTATTACAATCTCGCAAAGAGACTCCTAGCCTAGCCCTCTCCATTGCTCTTTGGGTGACTTTGAGCTTTCTTTTGAGGCCCATTGTTTCACCACGTTTCAGTGGAATAAATAATAAAGAAATAAATAAATATCTTGGGACGTCATACACAAATCGATCAAGTCTCACGATAAGCTCAATAAAGGCTTGTGATCGAGCGACGATATATTATATATACCTATACAGGGTGTTCCACGAGCCACTGAAGCCACGACCAAGGAACAAATATTTGTAATAAATAAGTAAATACACAAATGATGCCCTCGCCGGGATTTGAACCCGGAACCTCTAACTTCCTGAGGTTACTACCAACTAGGCTACAGAGGCTGACAAGGAATGTTACTTTAATCTAATAATAATAAAAGTCTAAATGAACATGAGAGAGCCAAGTTTATCGATTCCGTGATCGTGTACAATAATGTTGTTACACGATTACAAGTAGATCAATAAAACGTATAAAGCACCCTTATAGCACGAATCGGGAATGCGGGGTGGCAGTTCGGGCCGGCTTACATGGCACTAGGGCAGGCAGCGGAACTTTGGGGCCGGTGACAGGCGTATGACGTAGCGAGTGTTTTTATCTAGATTGGATGATAGTCTTAAACCACTAAGAACTTATTGCCCTCTTTAGTCCAAGGATATTTTATTGACACTCGAGATGGCCAGTACTTATAGAAACATAATCATATAACTGTCTTCGTCAATGGGCCTCATAAGAAGGCTCAAAGTCACCCAAAGGGCAATGGAGAGGGCTATGCTAGGAGTCTCTCTGCGTGATCGGATTAAAAATGAGACCATCCGCAGCAGAACCAAAGTAACCGAAATAGCTCTCCGAATCGCTAAACTGAAGTGGCAGTGGGCGGGGCACATTGCGCGTAGAACCGATGGCCGTTGGGGCGGGAAGGTTCTTGAGTGGCGGCCACGTACCGGAAGGCGTAGCGTGGGTAGGCCCCCCACAAGGTGGACCGATGACCTGGTGAAGGTCGCAGGAGTCCGCTGGATGCGGGTGGCGCAGGACCGGTCATTGTGGCAATCTTTGGGGGAGGCCTATGTTCAGCAGTGGACGTCTTTCGGCTGATATGATGATGATGATGATGATGTCTTCGTCATTTTCATCAGAAATTTATCGAAATCTATATCGTTTTAGTGTTTTTTATTCATGAATTTAAGAAATGTGAAAGAAGGTAGGCACAATTATAATTAACACGTTTAATGTATTTGTGTAAGATTGAATATAAAGTTTGACATTTCTATTGTTAACTCGTCGTACTAGTGATAAGTTGACAACTGTTCCATCTGTCAAAGCGTTCTAATGATGTCATCGGCACCAAAGTTCCGCTGCCTGAACTAGGGTCAGTGGCAGATTAATCTAGCAACAGAAGTAGCTATGCTACGGGCTTAATTGAGCTTACCGTGGGACTAGGTCAAATTGTGTAAAGATGTCTTTTTTTTCTAGCCTATATTGGTGTCCCACTGCTGGGCAAAGGCCAATGACTTGTGCGTAGCCAAGATCTCAATCGGTAACGCTCATTACCATTTCGTAGTTTTCTCTCACTGTCACTCCTTATTGAATAGTTATTTATGAATTTATGATACAAGTGTGGAAAGTACGCTTTTCTCAGGTCGAATGTCAGTGACTATAAAATACGAACGAAACGTGTGTTTTAAAACCGATACGAGTTAGAAAAAAGCCTACATTTCAACAAGTGAATCATACAACATTTTACAATGAAACATTATGCGAGGAAAACCAGACTATCTCGGCAGTACCAACCAGGCCGTGCGGAAAAGTAGGTACTATGACAAATTCATTCCCGTACACGTGCGAATAAAAAACACTTTCTTTTCATAAGTTTACCCTTAAAAAGAGCAGGGTGCATAAACAAGTTGCCAATCGCTAACGCTTAGTCGTCAATCGTAAACGAAAGGCAGACTGTCTTTGTCGCACTAATATGAAAGAGTGACAGAGAGGAAAAACTACGATACGCTGCTAAGCGTTATGTCCTGGCCACGACATCGGTCTAAGGCGACCGGCTTAGCGGAAAACGTATGATGAACCCTCTCGTACCCATATCGGCATCTCGCTCCAACTCATGGATTCGCTCGCCGCTGGTCGCCTTAGACCAATGTCGTGGCCGGGCCGTTAGCGATTGGCAACTTGGCTAAGCATCCAGTTTCTGAGCATATGCATTGCAAGTTTGCAAGACAAGACAGTTGCGATGCCGGCGCCATGTAAGCCGGCCCTAGGAGAGGCGCGTCAGGAATGCGTGTTCGACGACGTTTGAAATTAACTGTTTTTCGCCGATTCGCGGGGAGAAGGGGGTTCTCCACTTTTATCTTACCAGTCAGTTCTTTTAGGGTTCCAGGGGGCTAGTTCGTTCGATTGGAACGTTTCGAATTTACAGACTTTGCATAAGAGACTGTACCTTCTGTACATTCTTTATGATCAGCCACCGTAGCCTGCCTACGATGCTGGAGGTTCCGGGTTCAAATGGCGAGGGCATTATTTGTGTTTTTAATTATTTATTTATCTTTAATATTTGTTCCTTGGTAATGGTTGTCTATGTAATTAAGTATGTATAGGTATCTATCTATTATACATACTATTCATCGTCGCTTGGACAATCTATCTATTATACATACTATTCATCGTGGCTGTTGACAAGCCTTAATTTAGCTTTGAGCTTACGTGGGACTAGGTCTATTTGTGTAAGATGTCCCAAGATATTGATTTATTTTGTCGGTATGTAGAGTTAATCGCCTTACCAGTTCATCAAGGTTGGGGATCGAACCCACGTGCTGAGCTTACGCGGCTCTTATACCGCTCGGCTACTCCGTCTTAGCAACCACCAAAAATTTTTCCAGCAATCTTTTACTAGGCTAGACGCCTTTTTTATGAGTGGGTATTATTAGGAATTGGCCACTGATTTGAGTGCAATAAAATAATAATCACCGAATAAACAAAATTTAAGCCAACTTTAACCGATTTCTTTAAGATCCCATCTTCAGACCCCAGACTTGGTGCCAATGGGACTATCTCGGAGTTATACCCATTTAACCTCGTAAGGCCCAACGTCATATTTTTCGGACAACAAAATTTACTCGTAACGGCCCATGACGTCATATTTTTCAAAGAAATATGGATGGTACATGTGGAGGTCCAGAGGGGAGGCCTATATACAGCAGTGGACGTCTTATGGCTGAGATGATGATGATCCCTACGGATGAACCCCCTAATGTCACTTCAAGTAACACTAAGGTGCCAACATGTCAGTTCATTTACTGTCAGCCATCAGTCCTTTTATAGTTCCGTGTGTATCCAACCTACGGGTTGTGATTGGCATTTTACCTGCAATTACCCCTTAAATGTTTATGAAATGTCTTGTCAACTATGAAAATTTGTATGAAATTAGACGTTTAGGCGTTGTTTTGCGTTTTGTTCAAAAAAATTTTTTTAAATCTGATTAGTATTTGCTGACCACAATGATTTTGTATTTTTTTGTTTTTAACGATTAAACGCATGACCTTGACAAACATTTCTTCAAATTTGAATGCTGACATGCTGTCAATAGAGTCAAGAATATACATTATGATGGATATACAGGGTGTTCGTTTCGATTTGCGTTAAATTAGACAGGTTACTTGGGATATTAATAAAAGTTGTCTGGTATATCGGCTCTTGGGAAATCCGATTTTTTTTTGTTTTCATACAATGGTAGGTAAGTCTGAGAGAACCTTAAGAATAAAATAATTAACTTTTCTCAGGTGACTGACGTGACGGCACATGTCAAAATAAGTAACATTAGAATGTAAAAAAGGTTGCAATACACTTGTTTAGTCGTTAAATTTATATTTTTGATTACTCAATAACAGTAAGGGTTAAAACACTAGTTTCTTAGAGAAATTAATTATATTTGACCAAAATAAGCTTCCGTTAAAGTTATAGCATATGAAGAAAAACACCCTGTATACATGACTATGCGTGTAAGGGTAAGCCTTATACACCGTGTTTTATTGATTTCCGTTAAATTAAAGGGAAGCGTATGTAGGGTAAAAATAATCAATATCTTTAAGAAACTAGTTATTTAACTCTTACTTATAAAAAAAAGTTTAATGACTGAACAACTTTTATTACATCCTAATGTTACTTATTTTGGCGTGTGCCGTCAGTCATCTGAGATCTTATTCTTAAGGTTCTCTCACACTTGCCATTACAATTATTATGTATGAAAACGAAAAAAAAAATACGAAATTAACAAAAGCCGATATACCAGGCAACTTCTTTTAATGTCCCAAGTAACTTATCCAATTCGGTCAAGTAACTGTCAAATAACGGAAATAAAAAAAACACCCTGTATGTTTTATTGAATAAATAATTCTACTTTTTTTCTTTATTTTCATAGAAAAGCACACACCGCAACGCATTTACAGCGCGGAGCATCTAAACCAAATTATTATTATTCATAGATAAGGTACCTTTTACTTGCAAGCACTTTTGATGATAGTAATCTAAAAAAAACTCAATATTTTTTGTAAGTTGCTGACAAAAAAGTTGGCATAGACCTTAACAAAAAAAGTCGAACAGCCCCAACATCTCACACCCTAATAAACTTTAAAAACAACCCCTTAAAAATACAAAATTAAAGTTGCCACCGTCTGGAATCGAACCCACATTCCCGATTCGCGATGCCGCCGCAAAAATTCCAATAAGTTCCCCTTGACAGTCGAAATTAAAGGGGTGTGAGATAAGGGTGTTAAAAAACTTTTATTGGGCAAAATTGAGGGTCTTTGAATGAATTAAAAACAATGTAAATAGATAAAAACACGTTATTTGTACGTACTGTGAAATTGACTTCTGTTTTTAACCAACTTCGAAAAAGGAGATACTCGATCCGACATATTTCTTTTTGTTTTTCACTAAATAGCGGGCTAGCACTACGCTGAGTTGGGTCCATTTCGTGATGCACCACCTATTATTTGTTAATTGTTTTATACAGTGTGTGGCCTTTAACACGGGAGAAAAATGAAATGAGTGACTACTTAGACTATCGGCAATAATCCTGTAAAGGTCCCGGTGTTTCAAAGTGGTTAAGATCGGAGATATTGTCATTCAAAGCTATGGACCTATAGTACTGGATCTTGGCATCACGATATCGTAGCTTGTCAGTTGCAAGACATCTTGATAGCATACCAGGTACGAAGTCATAACAATAATTTTGTTTTTATTTTTACACTAATTTGTTACGGTTTTTAAAAAAAAAGTACATATTTAAATGATTCAAAAATGATAAGTTATTGATAACTTTTAATTCAAGTAAATGAACCCATAATAATGAAAAATACAAGAACAAAAAATGACAAAAAAAGTTTTTTATAAATTACAATATGTGGAAATGATTGTTGATCAGTTTATTAATGCACCGTTTAAATTTTCGCCCCGGTTGTAGGCCACACACTGTATATACTTGTCTTGTGTGTCATGAAACTCATGAAAACATGTTATTATTATTATTAAATATCTCCGAGAATCGTGGACCGACTTCCATTTTTTTTATTGTTTGGGTATAACTCTGAAATGGTCCCATTGTCACCTAGTCGGCTGATGATGGAATCCTGGGTATCGGTTGAAGTTTGGTTTTAAATAAAGAATTTATTGCGGACGATTGTGGTAGACACACGTCCTTTGAGTGGCTTAAGGTTGTAGTACCTTCGAAGCATTAAGTACAGATAGATGTCGCTAGTGATTAGCTTCACAATACCATTGACTAAATTCGCTGTGATCGACGGAAGGTCGTCTGGTATAATTGGAAGCACGTTGGACCGGCAATCCAGAGGAAGCGGGTTCGAATCTCGTGACAACCAGAGTCTTTCGCAGTTGATTTTTTCTATGTAAGCACATCTGTTACGTCATTGTAGAATTTATTTTGGTGATTATTTCAAATTTCATTGTAATAGCACTATACTTGCCTCACACAGAAACAAACCTTAGAAGCCTTTGTATGTCTAGTGGCCCGAGCGTAGCGAGCCTGCAAAGCTTAATTTCCCGGCATCTGCAGTAATCTACTATTATTGTAGTTGTGTAAAGTACCTACTTAAACCTGTCTATTGGTTTCAATAGGTATTGAAACTAATAGAAATTGCGAACAGTGTACATAAACTATTCAATGAAATATCCATGGAAGTAACCAATGAGTGCTATTTTATGGTTATAATAATGTGTTTACAAAGCATTACTTAATGAGCAACTCATGGATTGAACATTATTTGATTAGGTACTTCGAATGGAAATACATACCTACATCTTAAATGCAAGATTTGTTTAAGTACATTATTCGTTATGAATTTTGGATGTCATATACCAAAGAAAAACGACCAAGATCACCAACGTCCGAGGCGGGAATCGAACCCACGTGCTCAGCTTTCGCGGCTGATGCCTGCACCGCTCGGCCACTCGGTCTTAGCAACCACCAGTCAATTTTCTCTGGTAGATGCAATCCCTTACAAGGCTAGGCGCCTTTACTCATTATTCACTTAATATATGATTTCAGATAGCGAAGGATCTAAAATAAGGATAAAAAATACAACAGAAGCTTTTTGAAACTTGTTTTAATAATGTTTTCCCTATAAACTGCTACTTTACGGTTCGGGTTGATGACAATCTGGCAAGTGAACAACAATATATTATAATACAAGTGCGAAAAAAATGAAGCTCGTAACGAGTGACGATAAATTAAAAC
>JALPQI010017037.1:0-20682 GCA_025490895.1 Thaumatotibia leucotreta
CAAAAATGCAAGATTGCCATTTATAAGTGCTACCTAACAAAAATGGGGGCCAATCAAAGATGGTGGATCTCAAGTTTTACAAAATCAAGTATAACTCGAGAACTATTAAATATATCTAATTACTCTCTTGAACAAAATTAAAGGCGTATCAGTAAGCTTCATATTTTGCATATACACCATATTGCTAAAACCAACCAATAATTAATTATGACCAAATTTATGAAAATTTCGTGATTTAGATTTTTTTTGTGTCGTGTTTTTACATAGTAGTCATGACGCTAGAAAAATTAAATATTTTTTTAAAGATAGTGTATTTAATAAGCTTTAATCTGATGTATATAACTTGTTGGCGGTATTAAAAAAAAGACCCATAAAAATATTTAAATGAATGGTAGTCATAATTCACCGTATACTTAGTGATTTGAATAATATAAAATAATTTAAGTTTTTTATATTTTTCAATCTTGTTTATTTGAAATAAACACTATTATTTACGAGTGGCACTTCCATCGCCTCTTAAATCACTAAGTATACGGTGGATTATGACTACAATTCATTTAAATATTTTTATGGGCCTTTTTTTTTATACCGCCAACAAGTTATATACATCAAATTAAAGCTTATTAAAAATACACTATCTTTAAAAAAATATTTAATTTTTCTAGCGTCATGACTACTATGTAAAAACACGACACAAAAAAAATCTAAATCACGAAATTTTCATTAATTTGGTCATAATTAATTATTGGTTGGTTTTAGCAATATGGTGTATATGCAAAATATGAAGCTTACTGATACGCGTTTAATTTTGTTCAAGAGAGTAATTAGATATATTTAATAGTTCTCGAGTTATACTTGATTTTGTAAAACTTGAGATCCACCATCTTTGATTGGCCCCCATTTTTGTTAGGTAGCACTTATAAATGGCAATCTTGCATTTTTGACGTTTTTATAAGCTTACCTAACAGCCGTGAAAAGGAAAATTTGTAACTCCTAATTTTAACCATACCTGTCATACAACGGAAATCTTGAAATAGCCCGTATGCCTATTAGCTACCACTTTGAGATGTCTATCATACTTTTCTAACATCCTTATGAATATGTCTAACTACTGTAAAAAGGACACTTGGTACCCCCAAATTATACCGTTTTCTAATTTCAGGCCGACTAGCCCACGGACTATTGACGGCGACTTTAAATATCCTAATCGTTTGAGGTTGCATCAAAATTGCACGCTGTATATAAATTACCTTTAATGTTTATTCATAGATTACTTACTGATCACAAGAAAGCTGAACATAATATCCATTTATCTCTAATACGTGCAATAATAATAAACTAACATAATGAAATGCATACGCACACGGGCCACCGTAATCTTTGAGTTTCGCTGTTGTTAAATTGTAATCATTTGGCTCAGGGTTTTTATCATAAGACTCAAGTCATATAATGTGGATAGGTATACATCGCCAAATTCGCCAATGGCAAATAGGCTTGTTGTTAGTATGAATGAGGGTCGAGCCAGTTAAGACCTTGTTACGCAAAGTTTTAATAAATCATGCGGGGTGTAGTGAGATCGAAGAAGTGATAAATCTATGAGGTTCGTTATGCAAGGACATTAGCCCATGGCAAGAAACCGCGTAAATTGCGATGATTTGCAGACGGTAGTCGGACATCTCAGATGCTCTCAATTCAACCTATACCTAGTTACAAGAACAAATTATTCATTCTCGTCAAATTGAAGATATCATTCGTAATAATATACATAATTAATTATGTACATATTTCACTTCTTACCCCTAAATCAATAAGAGATAGATAAAGTGTAGAGGCGCGTACCAAAAATGTTTAGGTACAGTCGAGTGCATTAATATATAGACACATTTGTAAGGGATCAGTATGGAGAAGTGTATGTATATTAATGCCCTTGACTGTACACATATGTATAAATAGGCGCTCTAATTAACACTTAGATAGTTGTAATTATTTTAGTCAGTTGCCTTACAACTTGCTTATTATATTTCGTAATTTTAGGACATCAATGACGTAATAAGATAGGTAGGTAATGTATGTCAGAGTAAACAGTAGTAAGCAGAGGCAGCGAATCTAAATGAGATTAATAGTAGAGATCACAGAACCTATGTAATCTGCATTGATAAGAATATTTGTAAATTCTTATACCCTGATTGTTTAGTATCTGTAAGTACGTATAATATTTATCTAGCCGAATTTATGTGGATTTCCTTGTAATAGTCGGGATAATTATAGTCGAGATGGTTCGGGGTCGGCGTCCGCGCATTGTTTCCTAATAAGAAAAGTCCTAAGTGTTCTTGAAATCCTGTTACATATACGACTTATTAGAAGAGCATATTGACATTGTTCCGTTCCACCAACGGTGCTCATACACATAAGGAAGCACATAAACGTAGGTAGGTACTCGTATCGCGCCTCCAAATAGGTTGGCCGCGTCACAAACAAGATATTGAGTTACAAAATTCTATTGTACCTATGTGATAAATCTGTCCACAAATAAATAATTATTTTATTTGTTTTGATAACTAAGATAACAGTTATTAAAATTTCAGTACAAAACCTCAGTAGAATAATTAATATTTCCATCTGTATCTGTAGCTCAACGACTATGCAATGCAGATTCGTACCATAGCCGTAGGTATACCTAGTTGTCAACGATTGCGTGTCGTGTGTACGAGCCCCGATGCAGTGGAGTTCGTCTAGTTCGAAACAATATTTACAAATTTTTTAATATTTTAAAAATGATCACATTATGCTAATGATAAATTGTATGAACGTTAGTCATGGTTAATGTACTACATTTCAAGAGACACAACAATCTGAAGTACGCTTTTGTTGTTTAATAAATCGATTTTAACAAACCAGTGTCTAAATTATATTTTCGTTCACCACCGTAATTCCGCGCTTATAAGCTTGACGCAAAATTCGCAGTGCTTCAGGTGTACCATGTCGTCTTTAATATTAATGGCGTTCTTTACATTCATTGATTATTTACAAAATTAAAAATTGTGGAAAAAATTTAAAAAAATATCTCTCGTAAAATAGTTTTTTTTTTATTCTGATTTATTAAGTCCAAATATTTTATACTCAAAGAAACTACTTTAGTACTACTATTGAATAGTGAAGGTTTTGTCTCTAAACCTTTTCCCCCGGATGAACGGGATAATCTCGAAAAACTGTCTAACTGGACGAGAACATATGCATCGGGGCTCGTATTATTACAAGGAAATGGGCACAAAACAGGCTCACTTTGATTTTTTTTTCGTAGTGAGCATTCGAAAATATTTCGTTGTCTAAAAACAGTGTGTGTCCAAATAAGCTTCCTCACAAAATAAACAGAATTCAAACATGTTGAGATAAAATTTCCTACAGAGTCGATGACAAAACAAAAGCAAAAATAAATCGCGATCCGTTGCGCCGCTGAAAATACTAACTTTGATGTTTTCACGCTGCAATTACCGTAGAGCTACCGTCGGCCATTTATTTGTCCTTATGGACGTTGACCAGGCGTAGCCGCAAGAAAATTATAATATTAAAAAAGTATTCTATTTTTATATTGTATAGGACAGGGTGGAAATGCTCAGCTGATTTTTAATTCTATTGAGATTAGAGTTTATAGATTTTTAAAAAGACATGAGAAAAAAGTACTTTACGATCAATATTGTATTTGACAATTCGATCTATTTACATTCCTATCCAGAATCCGAAGCAGGTATGGGAACAAAAATATCTGGCTCGTGAAGTCTTAAATCGACGGAAACTTTTTGTTAAAGTGTAGATGGATATTATTAATTTACGTATTTTATGTCTTTTGACTCCAAAAACATGTAAATTAATATCTACCGGTTTTATTGGATATTACACTAAGGGCCTGATTAATTATCCCCAAATAAAATATATGTCAGATAAATGTTAGCTGCCCTTTTCTTTTACATACCTGGGGAAGGATAGTTGTAATTTTATCTGACGGATAGTCAGGGATTGAGCAACAGGCCGTAAATATAAGATGTGTTTTTGTTTTGTGGTATTGAAAACCACCAAACATATGCACTTAATAACTAAGTACGTAGGTATGCGTATATAAGCTTTTAAATAAGATTGTCTCCTCAATAGCATGCAGAGCAAGAAGTAGAACAAATCTGCAGGCAGGCACATGCAGGAAATAAGTCGATTATTAAGAGAATGAACTATCATTGCTCTCTGGTAAGATGGAAGTAATTTATTCGGTCTGATTGCTGCCGCTTCGGCAAATTGAATTGATCAACGCGGGGTCAAGCATTGTGTACTTTCGTCAGCGAACAATCAGATCTTACGATATAAAATATAATTTATAGCATCAGTTGTTTGATTGAAATCGAATTTGCATCCAATACTTGATATCTACAGTGCAACTTCCACATAAAATGACTCGCAAAATAACAACATACTTATGAACGAAACGATTATGAATTACAGCTACCCATCCTACTAACGGTGTCTGAATAGGAAGCTTTATGTGCACCGATCGCCGGAACTGTGCAATAATTTATAGTCCATCTATATATAACCTTCTTCACTGTAGACTTCGAGAGATTAAATGCTTCACTTTATTTGCCTTAGGAACAATAAGCGAAACAAGTGTTTACAACGACGGTACCCTACGACATAACCTTAAGGAACATTTTGAAGAGGATTTACAAAATTGTTTCCCATTGTACTTAGCGGTCATGATTATAAGGCTATGTAAAGGCTTACTGTCCACCTAATAAAGTATTTAGATGTATTAAGAAGATATAAGCAGGATTTATTGAAATAAGCCCGGAATCAGATAAGCAACGATTGTGCAGAGCATTTGATTCCTCTTTCCAGACTTTAGCACTATGCTTTATCGCACTCGAATGTTAAACGTAAGCAGCTATAAAATTTAGGTATGTATTCTATTATAAGATCTTAGATTTCTCATTGAAAAAATGCCATTTTTCTTTTGATTACTGGCCTTATGTAAAATATCATTAATTGTATAGGGCTAACGGAAAGCTATTTAACCTAGCGAAGTGAGTAACACGCAACATTACTTCAATTATTCCCAAGTAACAATAAATATTTGTAGCCGTACCTATGAGTTGGCAAGTAACGTATACGTTGACAATTACATTTGCAAGTTATTGCTGTAAGTTTTATATGCAGTTATGGGTGGGCAGTATGTGTAGAGGCAAATAACTTTGTCACAAAACTTACTGCAATAACTTGCAGTTGTAAACTCAGCATTAGCGTTTACTCGATACAGTAAAGTAATCCATCACTCTCCCTCCCATAAATTAGTGCAAGCGTGATAGACTGCTTACGTAGCGAGTAAACGTTAGTTTAGTAGGACACTCATGGTATAACTACTGATCAGTAATAAGTGCCCAAGTAGTAAACAGCGAAGTTACACTAGTTAGTTCCTAATCTAGCGAAAGCCTTAGAACTATAAAACTGCATCAATAAATAACATAATAAAATCTACATAAATGCTGCTCTTAATTAATAGGCTAGATTCCCCGTCAAACTAAGTGGGTTAATCCATGGTTATTGGCGGGCTATGAATCAATGTAGCAAATTTGTTTTCACGCCACCTATTCGAATACGGGTCTTTTCTTCCCTGCTAGGAGGGATTAAAGTGGCACTTTTCTGTCCAAGGACTTTCTATTGCCAGCCTAAAAAATTACAATGAAATATGAAAATAAACAGTACGTTCATAATTGATAAAAATTTCTTCAGAATCGATTATTTGCATAAATATTAAATATGTGATATATCTTTTATTTTTCTCATAGGTGGTGTGAAAAGCGGTATCAAAATTATTTCGTCTTGGTCGTTAACGCTTGAATCCTTCATTACGCTCAGTCCGCTCAAAATTCCACTTTAGAATCCCTCCCTACGATCGGGATTCAATTGTGGAATCCGTTGCTCCATTCAGCATTCAATATACGCCCACGCCGGAAATATACCATTTTGATCCCTTGTGACACAATCTACCATTATCACACCCTCTATTTGAATACGGTTCTTTTCTTCCCTACTAGGGGGAACCAAAATGTCACTTTTCTGTTCCATGACTTTCTGTTGCCAGTCTAAAAAATAAGAATGAAATATGAAAAAATATATATGTTATTGTCATTTAGCTGTCATAGAAGTGGTTCTTAAAATCGGGTATATCATTTACTTACAAAACTCGTCTGTCCTTTTGTAACTGCGACCCTCGATTTTAAGAACCCTTCTTATATCACTGTTGCATAAACTACTATTACGACTCCATTAAACGTGTGTTCTTAATTTATTTTTATTATCGGAATTGTGGTTGGTCTTTAAATAACCCGATGTACCCGCAACATCCACGAACGTCAATTGGAATTAATAGGGCTCACAATTAAGAGATAACCTGCGAGCTCAGCTTGTTAGAAACCGAGTGAACCCTCGAACAAGCCAACTCGAAACACAGGTGCCACGTACCACGATAAGGAAATGAATAATTGCATCGTTAACGATGCAATTCTGACCGAGTTGCTATCGGAACGATAATACTTAATTCTAATGTGTTATGATGCTGTAATATTGGACTATTAACTATTGGTTACCAATGATTTATACTCATGTAATCTACTTTATTACTCCATTTCAAATGCAGAGAGCAAAAAATATGGTCCACTACATTTCGACTTTATTTCGGCTGACTGTACTTATGTGCAAGTTAAATATAGCTGCAGAATCAGACAGGTGTAAATAAAGCTCATCTTTATTACACGAACGTGAACACTCAGATGAAGTGATAAAATTATTAAGTAGTAGGTACCTAATAATCAATTACAATAGAAAAATTGGTTTGATTTGAAAAACACTAAATATGCTGTTGATAATGAAGATTTCACGCTTAGGTAACTGTCGTCACAAATTACAGACAAGAGCAATTTTGGGTTAGGTTTCATTTTTCCTAGAGCTTCCTGCAAACATGCTGATTAAAAAAATTAAATTATTTATATATATACAGGGTAGGAATGAGTATACCGGCAGACTTTACCAACGCATTTTTGATGACAAAAGAAGTAAAAAAAAATGTGACATATCGACGCTGGAAAGGAGAAATTGGATAAGCGACATTTTTGAAGATATTGAGTTATACACACCGTTAGAATCGGCAAATTTTTCCGCGTCGAATGAGCTAGGTTTCGTATCCATCTGACAACTTTTGTGTCGCTTATCCCATCGGTGATTTAGAGAGAACTTTCGATCATTTTTTACTACTAAACGACTTGGTTTTTGACAACTTTTAAGAAAATGGAGATTAGATAAAATATAATTCAACATAATCAATCTTGGATTATTTTACCTATTTGTCATGACAGGTTAAATTTTACTTGGATATTTTTGCTGTGTAACAACTAATCATCACTTGTGGGTTAGCTATTTCTACCTGACTGTATGATATGTTCTCATGTCGTTTGGACAATTTTACCTTTATCTTAATTTAAAATTAAAGACGGTTAGACAATATTACTTAACTATGATATCTGAACTATTGGCGTTTATCCATTTTTACCCCTACATTTATTTATGAACCATATGTCGCTTAGGTATCCCTTTTTACCTGAATTTACATTAGAATACTACTGTCACTTATCCTAACTTGCATGAATGAAATGTCAGTAAAAAAGTTAGCAACAATTTGCATACATAAATGTCTGCTATTTTATTCTTTGTCACGTTATGTAGAAACATTTGGCAGAGGGGTTGTCCTGTCAATTTTTACTCTGCGTTAAATAAAATGTTTTTGGAACTTTAATAAATAAAAATAAAAAAAGAAATAGGTACTAACCGGGCATTTTCGCGAGAAGAGATCCAAAAACTTATTTTTCTGAAACAGGTAAATTTTATGTTTTTCCTGCTCAGAATCACGAGCTCTTTCGATCCTACTAGAAGAAAAAAATTGTCCCAACTTTTTGTTTCTATTACGTAACCGTTTTCCAAACACTTTGTACAGCGGTTACAAAGTGGAGAGCATGTAAAATGTATGAAAAATATGGGACCATTTTTTTCTTGTACTTTTTTTCTCCTAGATTGAAAGTACTCGTTATTCTGAGTAGGAAAAACATTAAATTTACCTACCTTAAAAAAAATTTTTTTTGGATCTCTTCTCGCGAAAATGCCCAACTAAAACTATTTTTTAAGTGTTATCATAACGTAATACGATGGATAAACATACCAACAGGTACGGTTGTTAAAAGTAGATAGTTTTCAAGTGCCTCGTTTGTAGGTAGGTACTAACTATTGTTGGCTCAATAACGAGTTATCCTTGTTGATTTTGCATGTTTTAACCCTTAAATGCATGACCTTGAAAAATATTTATTCTAATTTGAATTCTGACATGTTGTCAATAGAGTCGAAAATACATGATGCATGATGCAACCCTTAAATGGATAGTGATGTATCACTATGCATTTAAGAGTTAAAATAAAGAGAAATGATCTCAAATAGAAAAACAAAATATATTTGTTTTTATTACTTAACAATAACTATTACTTACTCACATACTACTTACCTACTTTTTGGAATAAAGTTATAAAAATACCTAAAACAGTGTCTTACTTTTTTCACGTGTAAGTAAATTCGTTTACTAGTCACGGAATGTTACTCTTGTAATTGAAATGACTGACTATGAAGTCTAAAATAGTTTCTCATTTTAAGTATGTGGATATTTCTTACTGATATATTTATGCTATTTTTTTTCAATTTATATATTTTTACCCGAATATAAAATAAGCTACATCGGCAGTTAGATAATTTTAACATTATGAATTTGTTATGTAAGTCTCGGGTGGACTTTTTTACCTTCCTTATTTCTTTTACAACGTGTTGGTTAGATAATTTTACCTGAATCAATTTTTTCGACCATTTTTCTTAAGCGACAGTAAATCCTTAAATAACACTTGAATACGTTAAATAATTAAAAAATCACATAGAAAACATATTTATGTCCATAAATAATGCTTCAATTGTTTGATTTGGCCTCCTAATTCATTTTAATGATTTTTTTTCGAAAATCTCGGCGGTTTTTTGCCTCTCCCGTAAAGTACGCACTGTGTCGCTTATCCAATTTCTCCTTTCCAGCGTCGATATGTTATTTTCGAACGAATTTTTTTTTTGTGATATTTTGATTTTTATGTACATGAAATAATTTTTCTTTTTCAGATTTTTGAATTTTTTTTTTTTTAGTTTTACTTTTTTCTGAAACTTTTTTCTCATTTTCTCTAACTTTAATCAGTGTGTATGTCGAGATGAAAACTACTAGTGTAAGAATTTTAATCGTGCAGGCATTTTTCAGTGACTTGTGATGAAAATAGTTTTTTGAATAACATGTCATTATCTCTTAAACTAAGCCGAATCCAGGAAAGTTCATATGACATTATAGCCTCAAAATGTGTTCAGGAATACACCTTTCAAGTTTGTCGGGCTACTTACTAGCCACCCTGTATATATTTATATATATATATATATATTTGGTATTTTTTCAATGACATGTAATATTTAAATTTATATACATAACAGTGTTACTGCTTAAAAAAATAGAACTTAAATAATAAAATATATATACCTATATTTATATATTGTATCGGTCACACTTTCGCTGGTCAATAATAGTAGCGTTTTACCAAACAATAAAACGCTTATTAAGCGAAGTATCTTATTCGAAGCCTAAATAAATAATTGAGAGTGGCAACTCTGATTGACAGATGACGTGACGGTTCATGATTGGCTGACACCCCCCGCCTTATCCCCCTCCCTAGGTTCCCCTTGCCCCACCACCAGGTAGCCGCGGCGCCTGAGCGCAAAGCGCGGCTTCTTGCCTCATTGGATCTCAAAAATAAAAATAATAATTTTGCAATATACCAAAATAATAACAATATTATTGTCGTATCTGGTTTCGATTTACTAAAAAAACTAAACCATAGCGAGTTAAATTGCTCGAGTGAAGTTCAAACGCAATACAAATATAACGGTAGGATGTACTTTCGTGAGCTACCTACAAAAATATGTGTTATACAATTGTGGTTTATTGCAAACAAAGTGTTATTTTATATCCACAGGCAGGAATGAAAGTATAGGCTTCGAATAAGATACTTCGCTTAATAAGCGTTTTATTGTTTGGTAAAACGCTACTATTAAGCTTCTTATCGTTATTCGAAGCCTAAATAAATAATTGCGATCTGTTTGTTATCGCCTGGTAGTCTAAACGCCAATGTGAATTTTTAATATATTATAGGGAAAAGTGCAACGATATAAGTAGAAAGTGCCTATTCAGTGCACTTGCACTGAACGTTATGGAAACGTTCCAATAGGCTGTGAACTGTGAAGTGAAGTGAAACAAATAACCAGTGTAATGTTTCATGAACTACAGGTATATATGCAAAAGGTTGTTAAATACAAACGCATTGTAAATAAATATGGTTTTATTAAATGAATCAAGTACAAATATTTTTTCATTTACTTACACAAACCACCTTCAGGTATACTTAACATAGATACATGTGAAAGGGCATTATCTTCATAATTTGTGTCTATTACACCAAGCAAGGGAAACCAATATACTTAAGTAGCTAATTATATTACAGTAACATTTATGTGTAGTAGTACTTTTACCAAACAAAGTATGTTTAACAATATTATTTTCATAAGTGCATTTCATGTACATTCAATCATGTAGTGTAATCAAAAAGGAAAACATTAATTATTTAATGGGTCAAAATAATTTGTCATTTGTACACAATCTGAAGCAGAAGACAGTTTTATTTCTCTGCAATAGAACTTCTTAAAAGTGTTTTGCGAACGCCAGTTGCCGCGAGCTAGGATATCGTCTAAGGGGCAATTCTCTACCCAGCTTTTAGAGGCAACCGCTGGACGCACGCTACCGGGGCTGGCCCGAATGCCTGCATCCAGCAGTACCTTTCTCACCCAATTCGCGACAACTGTTCGCGACGCTGGCTTAGGAGAACCGCAAGCGGTTAAAAACAATGAGTTATTGTTACACAATACACGTCTCTCAGCCGATAATGTTATTACTTTATTTACCCAAAATACAGTATCTAAATTTTTACACGCAACATTTTTCAGTAATCGCCACCCCGATTGCCTATGAGTAGCAGAGTCTGTTTTAGACCCAAAAACAGGCCAAAAAATTATGTAATCGTCTTCTAGGACGCAATCGTCAGAGCCGATGGATAATAAGGTCAAATCGTGTACTCTGCGCCCTGAGCACAACAAAAGCAATATTGAAGCCCGTTTTGAACATTCAAACAAATTATTTTCGTTAGGAGAGTTGTTTTCTAACCACTGAATTAAAATGTTGGTGTCCCATATAGGAACTTTTATACTTTTAGGTTTTAAAACAGATATAGCTTTCAAAGCGTGCTTCACAAGTACATGAGAGCTTAATTTAATGTTATGATTAGGATCACAAAGAGTAGATATAGCAGATTTATAGACTAAAATTGTACCGTAAGCCAATCCATGCGTTTGGTGTAGATCTATCAGAAATTTTGCCAGATCAGAGCCAGATGGTTTAGACATATTTACCTTATTTTGGCTACACCAAGAATTCCACCTCTTCCAAGCCTGTTGATATGTCTTAAGCGATGATTGTCTCCAGCTACTACGTAAAATACTTTTTTGTTCTATCGACCAATCTTTCACACTGTCTTCCCAGCCCCACATTTCCATACCTCCAGGATCATGTTCTCTACTTTGGGGGGTTGACGCCCCGTTGTGGTGTCGATCATTACTCGGTCCAGGTTCCGGATTGTAAATGGGGGTGCTAAAGCCCGGTTCTTCAGGTCGGGCCTCCAGAATACTTTCAACCATCGTGGGGCTACAATTAAGTAGGTGACGGCTGACGAGTTCATGTGGGATAGCACTCGGGGGATTAGAAATGGTGGTGGAAACACCCAAGCCAGCCTGTAATTCCAGGCCTGGCTGAAGGCATCGTGGAATTGTGCTCGTTGATCCGTCATGTCTAGTGATGCGTACTTGGGCACAACGTGTGCTGTCGCCGATGCAAATAAATCGATCAGTGGGGTTCCCCACTTTGCAAAAATTATCCCTGTTATCTCGGGAAGGAGATGCCATTCCGGCACAGAGCACAGACGGGACAATTGATCTGCTTCTGCATTGAATTTTCCGGGGATATGATGCACTTCGATATGAATCTTGTAACGATCCAGGAGATAAAATATTTGATAACAAAGATCCATCAATGTGGGGGATCTTGTTCCGCCCTCGTTCCGTAGATACGATACTACCGTTTTGTTGTCGCTCTGAATCATCAGCGAACAGTTGTACAGGAAGGGACAATGACCTTCTAAAGCGTATAGCACGGCAAGCATTTCCCGTTGATTCGAATGCAGGCTTGCTTCTCCCCGACACCACTGCCCCCAGATCCTCCTGTTGTCTAACTGAGCGCCCCATGCCACCTCTGAAGCATCGGTCACTAAATAGTGAGATACTGGGGCGTGATGGATGGGCGAGCGGTTCTTGACATTGTCGAACCACCAAGACAGTTCGATTAAGGCTTCCGGGGGGATCGGAATGCGAGATTGGGGATTCTGGTCTACTAGAGATTGGCAATGTATTAGAAGAGCTCGATGATTGAGGCGTCCTCTTAAGACTGGGAAACTGGCAAAGTTTACTGACCCCACAATGCTCTGAATTTCCTTCAAATTTGCCGATTTTCGGCGAAGTAATGATTTTATTTTGTCCTTTATAGGGAAGCACTTCTTTATTGGGAGATATTTTAGGTTTAGATGGGGATCCCAACAAATGCCTAGATACTCTATCACTCTCTGTGGAGTTAAAAATGACTTTTCGAAATTGATTTGCCAGCCTAGTTCTTGGAGAAGGTGTACAGTCTCCAGGCCTTGCTTTTTTAACACGAGAGGATCTTGATGTGCTAGTAAAAAATCGTCGAGGTACACAATTATTCGAAATCCTCTGTTCCTTAAGACCTGTGCTATCCAATTGGTTAAGGACGCGAACATTTTCGGTCCACAAGCCAAACCAAAAGGGAGGCATGTCATTTGGTACAGCTGGTTGTTGAATATTAGCCTTAGGAAGCGTTTGTGACTTTCTGCCACTGGTAGGTGAAAGTAAGCGTTCAACAAATCTATTTTTAGAAGCCAGTCTTCCTGTTGTAGAAAGGAAGGTATCCTGTGCATATTGATCAGGCGAAACTTTTGAATTGGCAGATACAAGTTTAACTTTTTCAAATTGAAAATAGGACGAAAGGTGCCGTCGTTTTTGGGTGTCAAAAACATTGGGGAGACAAAACTGGGGCCATGAACGGCTGGTTCCAATGCACCTATTTTCAGTAACTTTGTTATTTCTACCTCCATGGCCTTCGAGAAGGGCGTTTGGAAAATGGCGGCACTTGGCGAGATTAGGGGTGGTTTTATGACAAATGGGATTCGAAACCCCTGAATTAGTTTTAGTAAGGTTGGAGGAGCTTGAAGTGCTTCCCATTTTCTCAGAAATATCGTCAGTTGACCCGCTTGAAAGTCAGAACTTTATTTTTTGCTGATATTCCCTGCGCGGGATGTTGGTACCAGCCGTTTTACCTTGGCTTCGACCGGGCTGCTGATAAGCGTATGGGCCTTGATTGCGGACATTTCTTTGTCGGTTCTGTTTCCCCTGGGGGATTGTGAACGGTCTAGGCGGGCGAAACATTTCGCGCCAACTCATAGGATAGTAGTTTGGTACGCCTTGCGCAGGCGGAGGGCCAAATGGTCTTGGCATGTTCATAAAATAGTGACTTGGGTCATAAACGCCCTGCGCGGGCAGTTTGTGGGTTATGTTACTTGAACTGGAACCTGCTTGCGTAGCTGGTTTGGTCTGGGTTAATGAACGTGCTGGCCAAAATGCCTTAGTAATGCCACCCTGTTTTTCAAGGGCATGTTTTTGAAAAAGATTTTCAGAACTTGGCGGGATTTTCCGTAAGGTTTCCTTGAAAAATTTATCCTTGACGGACCGCAGAATACTATCTCTTCGTTGTTGAATGAGATCAGCGCGGTGCCCGCATGCCAACTGCAGGGCATCGTTAGAAATCTTATGGAAATTCCCGTCAATAAAAAGCTCTTTAAGTTTATCCTGTAGGGCCTGCGGAGTTAATTCTGTAGTAGACCGAGACCAAACTAACAAGGACTCGAAAGCAGAATCAGCTGCTTCGCTCTGTTTTAGGAGAGCTTGCGTCAGAGAGGCGAAGCCCCGTTCCATCACACTCAAATTCAAAAACCTGTCGAAAGGTTTTATTTCTTCGTTCGTTTCTAGGTCAGTAAAAGCTGGTTTAGAACAATATTGTTTCTGCACATCTGAATAGCGTACACTCGACCAATTTTCTGAATCGAAATGGTGAATAGAGTTTATAAAACTGACGTGAGCTGGTGAGGATTTGGGGACAGCAGACTCTTTTAACACAGTTTTTAAGCTTAATTTCAAGGTGTTACCCTGCTCGGCAGGTGTTAACGATTCTTGGTCGTCTAAATATATGAATTTTTTGTAGTGAACCGTACGCTCCGAAAATCAAAACGCCAATGAGGCAAGAAGCCGCGCTTTGCGCTCAGGCGCCGCGGCTACCTGGTGGTGGGGCAAGGGGAACCTAGGGAGGGGGATAAGGCGGGGGGTGTCAGCCAATCATGAACCGTCACGTCATCTGTCAATCAGAGTTGCCACTCTCAATTATTTATTTAGGCTTCGAATAACGATAAGAAGCTTAATGTGGTTCACATACCTGCGTATAGTACTTATCCACCGTTCCTCTGGTACCTATCACTTGGTAATTCATACTAAGTTGCAGTCTTAATTACACCGTGCCCTGGAGCATTTGATAGCAACTTATTAGTTGGGAGGCATCTCAGAATTCTCAAGCATACCGGCGGATGATCTCGTTAGTAAATACCTATTTGACATTTGCTATGCATAGAGAAAACCAGATAAGTGTAACTACTTATATTCTTGTTAATTAAAATACGCCTGATGATTCGCAAGTGTACAGGGTGAAACATGAATCGTGAACAGTAATACGTTTTTCTAACTCTATAAACAACTGACAGTGAAATGCCCCACAAATTATTTAAAATAGTCATGTTTTTTTGTATTTTTTGTGGTTTTTCAAATTTTTAAGGTGTTCTTCAGAAATGATAACGGCTATTTAAGCTATTTAAAACGTTAAATGTAATAAATATGATTTAATTTTACACGAAATGACAAAATTGCCGTTATTAATTACTTCAATTTGAAGAGGTAATTTAAATTATTCCATTGATTTGTCTTAAAAATCCTTTTGGATATCCTAAAGCAAAAAATACAGAAACATAAACCCAAAAAATAAATAAATAACTTGTCAATTTTAAAGTAACTTGTGGGGCATTTAATTGTTAATCGTTTATAGAGATAGAAAAACGTATTACTGTTCACGACTCATGTTTCACTCTGTATGTGTATAAGGATGCGTCTTTTAAGTACTATAGTAAGTACGACCGTTAAATAATCAGGTGTTTTGTTAAAATAATGTAAACCATCTATATAAAGGCGTGTGATTTGACTGATTCCTCAATGCAGAACTGAAACTATAAATCTTAGCCAGTTAAAATAAAATTAGCCCCGTAGTTTGAGATACTACAGGATATAGAAAATACTGCAAGAAAATAAAATTAAAATGTTCAAATGCAAAATATTTTTGTTATTACTTTTCTTCGATTTATGGTTTTGTTCCCCTTCCCGGTTTTGATCCTGGATATGAATGGGATCGCTTGACATCAAATGAAAGTTTATCAAAAATGCTCTTTTTCTCGACTTGGTCCCCAATGGGTAATATTGTATGTTTGCAAGTCACTCAAGTTAGTTTTGATGGGTTATTAGAGTTCGAATCTTGGTGTTGCATTGTTCGTTACATCGCATTTAATGTTTAGCGGGGAGTGAAATCTGCGATTGCTGGTAACACCTTCCCCTGATCTAAGAGGCCGCAATCATTAATTGACTTAGATCTAAGTATAGTTAATTAGATTTAAGTCGATAATTGGGTGCGTTTTCAATAGATATCCGTGACAATAATGAGCCGCTGCCGCAAGCTTCGAGTCTGGTCAACGAGTTATAACGACTTTTTAATTGTACAGGAAAGCTATTCAATTAATGGTAGTGGGCCTGGTGGGGGGCAATTACAATTACATCTAGTTCAACGCGAAGCTTGTGATGTAATATCGATGATACACGTATTAAGATTAATTCGCTTTTAAGAGTTTTAAGACTAATGATCAATAGAGAACAATAAGAAGGGAATAAAACCATTGACATTTTAACCACCTGACGTCTTCCGCTTATGCCTTAATTGGAGTGACATGAATTGAAGCGCTAAAGGACCATGCCCAACTTTGTATGGAACTTTGCCCCAAAGTCAACACAGCTAAAAGTTACATTGTTGAATAGGTCTTTAAATCTACTTCATTTCATTCTATGGGCCCCAAGATGAATTCCATTGCAGAACTGAGATATTCATATTTGTCAGTGTGAAGATTGTATTCACACTGACAAAAATATGAATATCTCATAGATCAGAGATACTGGTCGTTAATCATTAGGATATCGAAGTGTGTAAAAAAAAAGATTGTGCACACGTGATTGTATGTTAACCACCTCACTCGCTTAGTTTCTTTTTTCTTTTGACATTAGCCTTTTTTTTACATACAAAATAAGGGTGATCACTGGTAGCTGCAGCTACCAAAATAAACTAGTGGCTAAATCTACAGAGGTTTTCTACTGAATTAGCTCGTATTCAGGCTGACAAATATATGAATATCTCAGTTCTGCAATGGAATTCGATTTCGTGCCCATATAATGAAATGAAGTAAAGTTAAAGACCTATTAAATGATCTAACTCTCATGTTTGTTGGTCTTGGGGCAATTTTGACGCATGGTCCTTTACGATTTTTCTTGATCGTGGTAGGCCCTCTATTTACAATTGTATGAAGTAACCTGAACCTGATCAATTCCGCACATACAGTATATATACATTACCGCACATTTATTATAAGAGAAGAGAAAAACATTCTTAAGTGCCTACTTGAGCAATGAAAATATACGTTTAGTGGGTTCCGATTTCCGAATCAGAATACCAACACGAACTATCCGTTCTTTGTAAATTAAGTAAACAATAAACTTGCATTGAAAGCATTAAGGTCACTAGGAAAACATACGACCCAAATAGCTTGCCAAATTTCCAAAAATCGGTCAGCCCCAAAATCCTCAAGCTAACAATGTAACAATGTCTTCGTACACCATCAATCACGAAGACATTATTTGTGCTATCGATCGTGCCCGAATCGGTCGAGTCGGGACACGTGCCAACCGGCGACGGGACCAAAGCCTACTTAATACATATCATTTTGTGCTCAGGCACGCAGCAATGTCACATCCACCATCCACCGTTATGAAATCACCACGCAAGTTACAGTTACTTCTGTGATGAGATTTTACGTAACCAACGACTTATCCAATATTTATTCCAGGATTGATTTATATATTTTATATCTACTTGGGAAGATTCATTTTGACAGATCCCGTAGCTCCAAACCAACTAAGCAAAGTTTGTACTAAGTGTGGGGGTAGCTTTTTGAAAAGCTTCGCTGAAACTTCCCTTCGCAAACTTTTGCACTTTGTTGACTGGGAAATTCCAATAAATAAAAAATGTTTCAATTCGTGGTTTACATACACCAAGGAGTTTTCCAAAAACAAGCGGAAATGCTATTCAATAAAAAACTTACTAACATTTACAAATAAAAAACTATAACATTTTTAATACACAGATGCCAAATTTTTGTAGTAGATACTAACTACTTAAGTCCATAAACTAAGCTGCAGAATCAGGCAGGCCGATAAGCCGAAACTATAGATTACATTCCCGATCCCGACCCACTAACCGAAACAAATACTGCTTTCTTTATGTACTCATGCCACTCAATGCAATTCAGATAAAATATTAGTTAAATTTCAATATAAATAAACTTGCATCACATAACGGACATTTGAATGGTACTTTCTCGGTTTCATTCAAGCATATTTAGTATAAAGTAGTATTAACGCTTACTGAGATAAGTATTCGAGTAGGCATGTCCTAACTGTGAAATTTAAAGTTCACCTAACTGTGGAATTTAAGGCAATTGAGGTGTATGCGGTTAACAGAAAAATAATGATATATTGATAAAGTAAGTACTTAAGTAAGAAACGAAATATTTCAATAGGTCTAGCGTGAACAAATGACTCAAAATGTGCGTTGGATTACTTTGCTACGCCTACTCCATAATTAGTTAGCTTATTTGCAAAGGAACTGATTTAAAATAATATTTTTATGCCTATTGTTGTCTATAACTGGTCTATGTCTGTTTTTACCCAATAATGAAAAACAAAATAAAATAAAACTATACCTATGCCAAATCATCATCGAAATTATTCGCGTGTTTAAATTCCAGACAATAATCAGATCAATAGGTATTATGAAAAATATCCAAAAACTAAAATTAAGAGCATGTTTTTCATCACGCAGTTCACAGCACGATCATACCACAACACAGTGGTCACGCGTTCATAGAACAGCGCTTAAAATTCAAAAGTCGCAATAAAAGTCTAACAAACAGTACGTAATGTTTTATTAAGATTGTATTTGATCTGTAATAAGTGAAATACAGTCTTTAGATAATTTAGATTTATTTTTTTGAGGTAAAGTTTGTAAACCAGTTATGTATGGATCGGATGTCAGCAAAAATCTATTGAGCAAATCAGTGTTACTTGTTATTCTTGAAATTTTAGGGGTATTATGTTGCCTAAAATAATTTATATCTTTGTCTTTTGCCTCAGCGGCCTCTTCCCCGTCATCTCATCATCTACGGGCAAAATAGAATATTCTATGAACGCAGAACCGTGAATACCTATTTTTTTTTCAGCTTTAGAAGCTTTAGCTAATTGAAGCCAAAGATTAAAAAATACCGGCCAAGAGCATGTCGGTCCATGCTCAGTATAGGGTTCCGTAGTTATTAAAAAACGGTAGGGCCGATTAGGTAAGTTCGAAATAGTTTTATTTTAAAGTTTTCTATAAGCCCACTATTAATGTTTTTTCTCATATTATTTGGACCCACGGATCAAAAGTTAGAGGGGGGAACTCAATTATTTTTATTTTGGGAGGTTATCTCGGAAAATATTTACATTAGATAAAAACTTTCTTTTGAGATCCTTATTATTTTTAAGATACCTATGCAATGATACCCCACACTATAGGATTAAAACAAAACATAAAAATAATTACACTTATTTGTCCATAAATTTCAATTTCGTAAAAAGGCTACCGCCAAGACCTTCGGCAATCTTCGGTAGAATGATCACTTGCCCACGATAAAGCACATTTTAGGCTACAAAACGATATATGAATCATTAAGGGACTCGAAGGGTTTCTAAACTAAAAGCTTCGAAATATCTTTCAAATCGAAATCGTCGTTGATTGTTTTAATGGCTCGCGTAAAATAAATATTATAAGAAAAAAACGGCAGAGAAAATAATAAAATGTTATTAAAAATGATAGAACATACCCTTATGTACCTCCATTTAAATAATTATGGCTATCACTAAACTACTCACGTAGATAATCAATTTTAAAGGGACGGGTAAATTTTGCACTTTTAGTTAACGCGTCCAAGTGTCAAGCAGTATGATAACTTTGAAAGCTTATACCAAGGATGTTTATTCCGACACATGCCAAGTATTTTATGTTTTCAAAAACTATAAAGTATAAAGTACCCTCCTTGCTAAAAAACACATTCAAAGCAGATCTTCACTTTATTTGAATTTTGGCTAGTAGCCAAGAGATCTGCTCCGTGACGTCTGTGCACAATGCAGATTTCATGACATTATCACCGGCAAATCTCTATTGTTTTCACAAATTAACTTAATATTTTTTGCAGTAGCAATTGTTAAAGTATATTTAGCTAATGTCGGCAATCCCAGCAGACAGCTGCCTAAGGCAACGTCCATGGTAGCATGAAACCGCATCAGTATTATGGCTCATTAGCGGAGGTGAAACTTGCCTATTTCCCGCCCCGTTCTCAAACCACTGTTCTAGAAAGACCTCTGAAACAGAACCTGAATACATAATATTGCTTCTAGTTTGTAAACACAACGAGAAGCAGGGGAGCTCTTACTGCAATGGACGCGCATAATAACAGGTGGTCATCGACTATAATAGTCCAATTACCACTCGTATTGGACTTAGCGCCACGCCAAGGTGTCCGTTTACAAGCTTTGACTGGTTATTTGTTCCGACTCATATATAAGTTAGTTTTAAATTTTTAAAATCTCCTTTGTGTTAAATGAAATTAGTTGGCGGCCTTCATACCCACTTATACCTACTTACTTTATACGGTACGTATAGTTGAACGTACCAACTTATACGGATTGTTTTTTTTTTTTTTCAATATATATACAAAACGTGTCAACGAATTTGAAACTGGCAAACGTTCTGAAATGTGTCTATTATTGTATAGGACTGTACAAAATATTCTATTGGTTGTGAATAAACATTTAATCATAATTATTATTATGTCTGAAATC
>JALPQI010017038.1:0-18378 GCA_025490895.1 Thaumatotibia leucotreta
AGATAAAGATTGTCGTGAAATTGATATATGTTTGTTGAATTGGAATTTCACTCATCCGTATATCAAAGATGCATAAATTAAAGTAGGTACTTATACCTCGTAACAAATCAGTTTGATTAAAAATATCTATCAAATAATTCAATATTTTTTTCCTCTTTAATAGTCATGATATACAAACTCCAAAAATACTGTAAAATTAATATTTTTCTGCAAAACGGTAGAAACATTACGCAAAATGTTTTTGCTTTGAATAACCCACGCGATAATTAGATATTTCACGGGTAAAGCTCTTTTTTATTACAGCTGGTTTCTTATTTTTAGCAAATTACGTCTCTGTGCCTAAGTATGTCTTTATTCGTTTTTGTAAATTGATGTTTCAATGTTGATGTGATAGATGAACGTCGGTGGCTAGATTGATTGATATGTTTACAATAATAATCGAGGTGTCACGAGACAGGTAAGGGATTGGATGGATTTATATTGTGTCTGTTTTTGTGGCGGTGACGAAGCCGACATCGTTAGTGGCGCTAGGTATTATTGACGAGGCGATTGATGACTGATGCACGCAGTTTGCGTAACCAAGAACAGATACATAATAGAATGCTTTAACTAGACGTTTATCTCAACCATTTTACCAACAAATCGTGTGTTTTATTACAATTAACCAACAACGCCTTAAGCAAATACGACGGTGGCGCCACGTAATCGTAAATGGCCGTAATCGCGCTAATATCCTCCATGCATGGACTTAATCCAATTAAGTGACTCTTTTGAGCGGAAGCATATCGTATTACGATTTCAGAAATTGCTTTAAAGTAGCTGTTAAATACTTTCACCATATTTTTCTTATCGAACATGTTCATTTATTATCGTATCGGAGTTTTATGGATCATAGAGATAAAGTTCAGAAGCTGGGGAATAAAATCGTTTCCGACTTAACCGTTGGCAGTGAATACAGTTACTAAAGTCACATTCGAGTTATATGACTATTCAGGTTCTGGAACGTGTTCCAATTAGGTACATTGGGTGTAGCAGCAAATGCTATAGGAATTCCAAACTTTGGTCAGGTATAAAAACTACCTCATGTCAGCCTCGAACTCAGTAGCTTAGTTGGTAGTGAGTGACCCTGCCTACAAAGCTGGATGTTCCGGGTTTGAATCCCGGCGAGGGCATTATTTAATGTAAGTATTTATTTATCATTATCACAAATATTTATTCCTTGGTCATGGCTGTGCATGTATTTAAGTATTTATATTTATCTATCTATTATATATATCGTCGCTTGGCACCCACATTACAAGCCTTATATAAGCTGACCGTGGGACTAGGTTAATTTTTTTAAAACGTACTTTAGATATTTATTTATTTATATTATGTAGTAGCGAATGCTATAGGCATTCTAAACTTTAGTTAGGCACAAAAACTACCTTGGTTTGCACACGTTTCGTGAGCGTGCAGTGATGTCATGAGTCAAACAAAATGATGCTTGAAGTCGAAATAAACAGCCTATAAGTGGCTGTGGGCAAGCTGCGATGTCAAGTATAATCCATCATTATCCAATAAGCGTCTAACGCTCGTCACCGCTCCCAGCTAGACGTCAGCAAGTAACATAATGTCAACATTCACCTCAAGTTCCCGCGAACCCTGACAAACGACGTATTGTTGCATCGGCATGCAACTATAAAGCTTCATTGTGATTTTTGATCGCGAATGCACTGGATTATTCGATCCGAAGATACAAAAGGCGCACCAGTCTTACAGAGAAGTACTCGAACGAACGATGCGGTGAGGAGCGCTGTGGTTTCTGCCTGACGGACAGTGAGTTTGAAATATCCTTATTTGTAACATAAGCCCACGTTCACGTTTGTGCTCACGCAGCCTCCCTGATACGACGAACAAAAAGACAACAATAGTTAACTGGCGGAGAGCGCTTGAGAGCACGCTTAAGAAATTCTTTGTTTGTATCAAGTTGAAAAAATAATTAGTGAGCACTGGTTGAGAACACATTTATGGTATAGAAATATTTACTTGAATTATTATTATGAATAGAAACAAACAGTACAAATACGGGTCGATTCTAAAAAAAATCAAGTACGAAAACAAAATTTAACTTCATAATTTTTGTAATTTTGTGTAACATCTTTTTAACACATCTCACAATAATCACAATATATTTTGAATTTGCCCCCTTCGACTACTGCCGAGTACACAGTTGGTGGTTGCAGTTGCACAGAGTATACCGCATAGTTTGTATGACTAACTTTTTTGACATAATTAATTGACGCGATCGTGATTTTTTTAAGGCCTTAACTATGTAATTTTTTGTTTGCAATGGAGCTGAATTATGAACTAGTAAAAAGTATTTTTCCTAACTAGTGCGGAGAAGTAAACTTAGCGTTTCTAATTTTAAACATATACCTGTGCGTAGCCAAGATGCCAAGTTCGGAAACAAAACGTAACTGTCTTTGTCGCACTAATAAGAAAGTGTGATAGAGAGATAAAACCCCGCTACTGAGCGTTAGCGATTGGCGTCTGGGCTATATACTCAAGTCCATTATTTAGGTATTTTAACCATCAGATGTTGTTTAAATATCACCTAATGGCTGTAATATTAATGAACATGGATATAGTTAATTTAAATGAGGTTTAAATAATTTATTCCCTATAATTTCACGCTTATTGCATTTAATTTAATTGCTATATGCCATGAACTTTTATTGGCCAGGCAACACTAAAACTTCGAGCAGATATTACGACCTAGACTGTCTGGTAAGAAATGATTAATATTTAACAGTTTATTAGGCGCAAGTATTCCATAGCATTCAGGATTAAAATAGTACATTACAATACAAGTGCGAAAAACAGGAAATCCGAAGCGAGTGGTGATGTTTTAAAACACGACCGAAGGGAGTGTTTTAAATCGACACGAGTTTTTAATTTCCTTTTTGCACGTGTCTTGTACGACGTTTTTTTAGTACAATTGGCCCTCTGAAATTTTGGACCTGACGTGAAATGAGCCACTTCTCGCACTAGAGACTAAAAAAGGCACCATCTATACTAAAATAAATATGAGTGGACAATTATACACATATTGACATAGTTCCACGGTAAGCTCAATTGAGGTTTTTGTTATGGGGTGTGGCAAGGACAACATATCTATGATAAAAAAAAAAACAAATAAATGCCCTCGCCGGGATTTGAGGCCGGTTCCTCGCTTCATAGGCAGAGTCACTACCAACTATAGGCTACGGACTTACGGACGCTGACAAATTATTTATCTCTTTTAGTACTCTACTGTTAATAATAAAACGAAATCAGCCTTAAGAGCAACCCATATCACTGTGCAAGGTGGATATGGTTTAAAAGGTCTTAAAATAAAATTAAAAGTATCCAAGTTACCACTAAGTTATGTGCAGTGGTCGTTTACATGCTTAATTTAAATGAATTAATTCGTTTTTTTGATCTAGATACTGCTATTAATGTATAAATAATTTATAGCCTTATTGTAATCATAAAAAAAACATTAGTCAATGTATAATTTGTCAGCCTCCGTAGCCTAGTTGGTGGTGACCCTGCCTACAAAGCTGGTGGTGGTTCGAATCCCGGTGAGGGCATTATTTGTGTATTTATTATCACAAATATTTGATCCTTGGTCATGGCTGTCTATGAATTTAAGTATCTATATGTACCTATCTATTATATATATCGTCGCCTGGTACCCACATTACAAGCCTTAATTGAGCTTACCGTGGGACTAGGTCGATTTGTGTAATCTCGTAATGTTCCAAGAAAAGGTCTTAAAATAAAATTGAAAGTTTCCAAGTTCCCACGAAGTTATGTGCAGTGGTCTTAACTTAAATTAATCAATTAATTATCTAATCTAGACACTGTTACGTATGTATAAGTAACTTATAGCCTTATTGTTACCATGAAAAAACATTAGTCAATGTATAATTATATTTATTTATTTGTATGAGCTTAAAAGTTACTCAGAGTTGGGCAACAAGTAATCCGATTACTATTATTTATTTATTATATATTACATACAATATTATATACTCTTATACATATATTTATATAAATATATTATATAATAATATAATCTGCTCATGAATGAGATATTAATTAGTTATTCTTAGAGTAACCAGCAAAGAAAGTACTTTTGTATGTGTACTTTGTAATCTAGATTATCTAAAAGAATCTAGTAAGATTTAATAGGTTAAAAAACAGCCCCTGGATAAATTCAAATTTTCTCCCAGAAACGAGTTCGCTATGACGTTGATCCATGCAGTTTGTGCAGCGCAGTCGGTGCATTTCCGTACTGCACCGACGGGTCTGGCCCACGCGCCGCTCTAATGGCCGCTCATTGTTCCTAGCCACCCGCTATTATGCTGAGAAAGACTTTCTTAATTACAATTGAAAATCGTTGACCTATGAAGCCCTCTGTCGCCTTTAGTGTTATACAGCGTGTGTTTTGGATCAAAGGGCAAAGTAGATCGGTCATTCTTTGAGAAAATATAAAAAAGCTATTTATTTCGTAAATCGACGCAATAGATATATTACAATTTCTTTAACAGCTAAACTGAATCAAAAAGATTTTTGTGTAAATAAGTCTGTCTCTATCATATATCTCTCACATATATCTCTTACATTTCTACATTCAAAATTGAGCCTTATTTTTAAACATACTACATTATTCTAAAAAAAATCCATAAATCGATTATATCAAAAAGTAAAAAATACAAGCTGTATACATACATATCGAACATGTTTAGTGCTTTGTTATTTAAGCTTAGTTAAATACAAATATTTGTCGATTATGAATAATGCAGCGGAGTGAATGACTGATGGTCGTCGTTAATCAAATAAAAGAGCGAACTTGTTCTGTGAACTTTAGAGGTTGGATTAGCACTTTTGTGTGTCCAAAGACGCGACGCCATGCTCAGATGAATGACACGTGAGATTATTCATGTGAAGCGGATTAGACATTCTTCAGAAATTAAAGGCACGAGATATTTAGGGCTTGTTTTGCCACTAAATGACTTCAGTTTCCGCACACACTCAAAAATTAACACTGACTAAGAATATAATTATAATTACCCCCTTATTCATAAAGGTCTCCTAACTTAACAAGACGCTAAGTATTGCTTGTCCCTTTCTATCTTACAAGCATATTGATAAGACCGAAAGGGACAAACAATTCTTTTTATATTCAGTGTTTAACTTTTCACTGTATGGATCAATTTTGTACCTAATTAGTATCTACTACGTACGAATAAAATCCTTTCAAAACCACAACGTCATAAGGAATAATTTAATAGCCTTTAATAGGAAGGTTTTTGCGTGCTACAGACCTACGATTTATGAGTTTAACTGGACTTAAAATATTTCATCAAAAATGTACGAAAAAGGAGAACCAAAGTAGGTTGGTTACATTTAAACACTTATAAATTATGTAGGTACTTAATTAAAATGAACGCTAGGATTGCTCACCGGAACGAAATGTTTCTCTCCACGATTATTTACAACCTTTCAACAAAGTACCTATTTAATAATGTGTCCGTCTCGTAAAACCAAACTTAAAGCAACGTTAAAAACCCACGTATATTTACTACAATGTGAGTGCTAGAATAGGTACAGTTCTATGACTTTGCAGGTATTGGTAACGTTAGGTTTTACTCGATACGTAAAGCAGGCCATCGCGCTCGCTTCAATATGTCAAGGTGCGGTTAAACTAAAAGAGCATTCGCTGTTCTAACCCCCCACTCTACGAAATTCGATCGTTACACAAAACGAGATTGGTTGATTTCGTAGAACGGGGGATAGAACAGCGAATGCTCTTTTGGTTTGAACGCACCTTAAGTGCGAGCGCGAATGCATTATGCATCGAGTAAAACCTAACGTATCCTTTAAGTTCGTGTCAAAAACTCCAATCAAATTATTTATTAACTAAATATTTTGATTTGTGCTTTTATGTTTTCCAAGTAGTCACACTACTTAATATACTTTCCTACACATGGTACCTACTGTTACTGTACGCGAAGCAATGTTAGTGCAAACTAGGTCACCGACATCATCTCATGGCGTCCCGGAGGTAGTTAGCCCGATAAATTATCTAGCGGCTAGGGAGCCCCCCTTTTACAGTGTAAATTGATGACTTCGGTGTAACCGACTTAATTAATTCAAAGTGTTATAAACTAGTGCGTCAGATTAAGGGACAATTCGCTTCCAACTGTCCGTAGATACATTTTAATTAAGTTTGTTTACAGGTCCCTAATTAAAACGTAAAAGCAAAAGCGATCCTGTCATCCTTTACAAACAAAATTAGACCCGAATTATAAAATTAAAGCTTATAATTAGGGTAATAAGGGCTTGGGAAGCGTATTTTTAGGGTTCTGTAGCCAAATGGCAAAAAACTGAACCCTTATGGATTTTGTCACGTGTATCATGTCTGTGAAACGTGACTTACAGTGTCACGTCCACTTTTTTACGAATACAAAAAGCAACGTTTTATTTTCTTCGGCTACCGCGATTATTACACATGAAATAAAACTATTTAAACGGGTTATATCGCGTATATTAATTAATTTGAACTACATCCCGACGTTTCGAACACTTTACAGAGTTCGTGGTCTACGGGTGACTCATCCCTCGGATAATCCTTTTAAATAGTTTTATTTCATTAAAAAACAAACATAGGTAAATTCTGGGAGTTCTCCACGCCAACACGGCGGGCTAGGTACCTATCTATTGATAGGTCTTCAAAAACGATGTTTATAACATTTTTTCTAAACTAAATAATAATAGGTACGTCAAAAATCGTTGTGTGGTGGTGCGGAACCCTCACTGAGCGAGTCCAACTTTTTTGTTACTTTTTGTCATGTATTAAATGGTCGCAAATTGGTTGCTTTGTGGAATCCGAGCTTCGATGTTGCGACACTGCTGTCAGAGAACAGATGCTGTTAGCGTCGTATTTTCGGCACGGGTCCGTCATATTTAATGCGCTTCGTCAATGCTAGGGATGTGTCGTTCTTCTTTATTTTTATTTTACCATTGGATATTCACCGACTCAGCGACCCGAATTGGATACAAAACTTCGTCATTTGGCCCTATCCGACGCACCTCGGTCGCAAGCATGTCGCAAAGGTCTTTCTGGGCCTCGGTGATCCTACAATATCTAGGCTTTTTAGAATTCCATTTTCAAAATGTTTGCCATATTCCCCTCATATTGTTTTTATATTGGCACAACAAAGTGGCTCCACTCCACCTGATCGTAAGTGAAAAGTAGAGCCCAAATCGCGGCGGCAACGAACAGAAGACCAGCAGTAACCTGTCAGTTGTTGCCGCCTTGCTGGCCCGCTAGATAATTCTTCACGCTTCGTTTAAAGGGTTCATATTATGATCCGTCGAAAATTAGAAAAATAAACCTTTCAAAATATTTAAATTTCCAATTACATTGGTCACATCTACCTACGTCTTTTCGGGTCCTCTCATAGTTTAGGCTGTAGCCCTACTAGGAATGTTACAGGGACTCATCACTAGTCTATGCGCAATACGTCCAATTTCCGGAATCCACCAACGGCCGTTCTGAGTTGGGTTTGTGGCTGACCTCTATATACGTCTTTCGGTGACACTTGAACTGATATACGAGTATGTAGTTATGTACCCACGAGTAACGTGTGGAGCGTAATAAATTCGATTATACCGTGAAACATTCAATTATGTCTTAGTAATATAGTTATGTTAAGGCGACGAGGAACGAAAAATCTCTCCCAAGCTAGGTAGCTACTACTCGTTAATAGTGACATTTTCACGCCCGATTCAGAAAATAGTCTTAAATAATTTACCTGTTAAAACTTTTTTTTGCTCCGTATGGTTTAAATGAATGATCTGTCAAACAACAAATTCCTTATATCAGCAGCATCATCACGCTATACTACGATCGTCAATCCGCTTGCCTTACGTGCGAATAAGGGTATTTACCTAATAATCCCAATACGTCCATATGCACAGCTACCTAATAGGAGAGGATATTACGTTTAATATTGAACTGAGATATGCTGACGATGATGACGAAATATTGTTTATATTTTTCGCGAGTACGATTAACTTTTTCAAGCTCTGGATGCTTAGCCAAGTTGCCAATCACTAACGCTTAGTATCGCATCGTAGTTTTCCCTGTCTATTACTCTTTCATATTAGTGCGACAAAGACAGTTAGCTGCGTTTCGTTTACGATTGACAATTAAGCGTTAGCGAAACGCTACTAAGCGCTAACTACGATACGCTACTAACCGCTAGCGATTGGCAACTTGGCTAAGCATGCTGGTCAGTCGCCTTAATCCGACAATTAAGAATAATTTGCAATGCACATTGACTGATAATAATGATATTGGACAGAAAACCCTATGGTCTGTATGAGGCGCAACCGATCGTCGGTAACATTATTGTTCTTTTTACGACTACATCATTCCAAAGGTAATCAAATAGCCTCCCTCGTGATGTTACCTCAATTTTGAAAATGATTCACATAAATGAAGCTAAATACAATGAATGTGCAACTTGATCAATCAGTTTGTAATAGGTAATATAAAGAACATACGAGTAATAAGTTTGAGAAGCTTATATTAATGCAATAAAATAGACATATATAATTTATCTACTTAGAGGTACGGTCGCCTAAATAAATAGGTATGACACCGATTATTCAAATTAAAACCTTGTTCCCCTAGTTAATAACTTCCGAAGTGTACGTATATTTATAGACGTGACTGTAGGTACAAGATGCGTAAAATATGAAATGTACAAGCGTCAAACATTCTTCGTCTAATACATTCCAACTCCGAGTAACCCTTGGGCTAAAGTCTAAATTCGAGACTAAAGCGATTTAATCCTTATAAAATTCAAAAATATGAGGTCGTCGTGATCCTGTGGGGATTAAATTGTACCATCGCCTACAAAGTCAACTCGTCCTTCGAGAACTTGATGAATATAGTAATAAGAGACAGAAATTTACAAATGGTTAGATGGTATTCCTCAAATAGTTGAGAGACCGTGTCTTTCTGCTCGTATATAAAATATGAAGAGTTAAGTTTAGGTTTCCTTCATTTTCCGTATAATATGACTGTATCAGTAACGACTAACGAACAACCGATCGTCGCAATCGTGCAGCATGAGAAATAAAACCCAAGTACCTACGATTGTGTTGATGTTTGTACTAGCTAATTCCCTAATCCTCACTCAACGTACGCTTGTCAACATTGTATTATTGTCACCAGAGATGCTGATGCGGTGGGTGTTCCTGGCGCTGGCGGTGTCGAGCTGGCGCTCCGCTGCCGGCTGCACGTGCATGTTCGAGCACCCGCAGACACACTACTGTAATAGCGACTTTGGTGCGTATATCTTTGAACTTTATATCCCTGGCAAACTTTGTGTTGTACTACAGAATACTACCTATAACTCCCTGCCTCTTTTTATTATTTTTCGAAGATTTTATAAGACTACAATGAGGTTTGAATTTTGACGCAATGCATTATTTATTTCGTTATATGGTTAAAGAATAATAATAATATTATACAGTATGTATCACCTCGTAGAGCCGAAGAAAAAAACCTTTTTTTCGTGAATTCGGCTTTGGCTCCATAGTAAAAGTTGTTTAGTATGATCTAAACATTAATGGGTTTCTTTCTTGGCTCTACGAGGTGATACATACTGTATAGGTAGTGATTTTTTATTCACCGGACGAACTTTAAGTGGTTAATACTGAGGTCATAGTTATTAATGAACTCTTACTATGGGACGAACATTCGATTCATCAAAAAAAATCTGATGTTCCATACAAACCCTGAGCTCCACAAGCTACAAATTGTATTAAAAAAACAATCCTCGATTTTATTTCTTTTTACCAAGATGATCCGAAACATTGCACGTTATGTGGCAATTTGGCAAAAGGTAAAATTCAGTAAGTGAATTTGTGGCTAAGTAAGATAGAAACTGGAATTAAATATTAAAGGACTTTCTTCAAGAGTTTGATGTGATCGATAAAATCTCGCTTATTTTCCAGTGATCGTCGGCAGGGTACAAAAGATGTTCAAAGGCAATTCGTTTTACGACACGTACAAAATGAAGATTCGAAACGTGTTCAAAGTGAGTTTCATTGCACCTTGGGTGGTAGATTATTTATCTTTGACAAGTTCATTTTACTGTATTATATTGTGTAGCCGGATTTAGGCTCGGATTAAACCTGTGAGTCCTCACGTAAGTTGTAGGGATGGAGCTTTACTAATGAATGAGAGGTGAATATCACTATCTCATTTCTTAGTATAGCTCCATCCCTATAACTTACGTATGAACCCATGTGAAATGTGGCCCATGGAACAATTCAAATTGTGTTTATGTACAATTTTGGAGCTATCTTTAAAGTAGTAAAACAGCAATTTGAGTTGTTCCTCAAATTACGTAGATGTCAGCACCATATATCTCACGCTATACCAGGGTGCTTAGCCAAGTTGCCAATCGCTAGAGCTTCATCGTCAATCGTAACCAAAAGGCAGCTAACTGTCTTTGTCGCACTAATATGAAAGAGTGACAGAGAGGGAAAACTACGATACGCTACTAAGCGCTAGCGATTGACAACTTGGCTAAGCATCCTGAATGCCGAAAGGGATTCGGATAGGAGGCGGCTAGCACGTATTGCTTACTCCTTAGAGCATGGTCAAAGGCGTCTAGCCTTATAACAGATTGCATATATCCGATAAATTCGACCGGTGTCCGTTGAGCTGTATTGGCCGAGTGGTGTACAGTACATCAGCCGCGAAAGCTGAGGACGTGGGTTCAAATCCCACCTTCGGCATTGGTAAACGCGGTATTTTTTCTTTGGTATATGACGAGTTGCCGTGTGATGACGACAGTAAGAATACATTTGCCACCACCCCAACTCATCCCTCGGGTCTCGTAAGAGCCGACTAAGTGATTGAAGTGTCACTGACCCACATTTATTGATAGAAAATTGATAATGGGCAGCAGCATCATCATAGTAGACACATCACTGCGATCCGCTTACCCATCGTGGTGATTATGGGCATTTACCTCCTAATGCGTCTATACGCATCACTACATAGTATAAAATAAAGTCACTTTTTCTGTCCCTATGTCCCTTTGTAGGCTTAAATCTTTAAAACTACGCAACGGATTTTGATGAGATATTTTTTAATAGGTAGAGTAATTTAAGAAAAAGGTTTTTATGTAGTATAGTACCCGTGCGAAGCTGGGGCGGGTCGCTATAGTTAATAAGATTACGTCCAGCAGTGGTGATGATGATAATATGATTATGACGTCTAATATTTAAATTTACTAATGTGTTTTAGGCAACGCAGAAGGCGCAAGTGGCGCTGAAGTCTGGTCGAATACTCACGCCTACGTCGGACGGCCTATGTGGGATTACGCTGAAGCCTAGAGAAACCTATGTCATAACAGGTAGGTACTGTGCACTAGAGTTCCAATTAGATACATTTTTAATTCATCAATGTGTGCATGTATCTTTACAAAAATATTTTACTCAAAGCAATCCTTACAGTTTGTTGTTTTATCTTATTCTTTGTCTTAATTGTAGCAGGTTATAACGTAATTTAGGATTTAGGTAAACAATAAGTATTTTAAATAGGTAGACACCTACCTCGTTTTAACTCGGCTACGACCGAGCTTTAAATCTTGGTTTTATACCATCAGCAGTTATGTTTATATCAATATTTATTTATTTTGAGGTCTAAAAAACGATGTTGAGCAAAATTGTAATATAATAATAATATTTATAACACGCGTTACAAAATTGTGAATAAGTATTCAATTCAAATATAGTATTACCAAAACATAAATGTATAAAAGTTAAGAAGGTCTGCCACTGGCATGAAATTGTTGTAAGAAAAGTTAGTAGCGAGTTTTCAATGAGTTTCCGAAACTTGAATAGACTTTATTTATTACTTCTGAAAGGAGAACTTATTGGTCCACGCCAAAGAAAATATTACAGTTTCCGTATAATCCCCTGAAATAAAGATAAATATCAAGAAAATCTCAAGTTTATACATAACAATTGAATTAATCGTGAAACTTTCACGATTTAGCGGGAATCCTATGGGACTAATGCAGGCTTGAAGACATTCATTAGACCTTATTTAGTTAGGACGTACAAGTTGCGTAATTACGCGCCTTGACATGAATACAGGACATGTTGCGGCCTTTACATTGGTCATATATTATTACGAGTAACAGGTCCGCAAAACGATAATTGTGTTTTTATCGACGCCTCGTGTTACGTTGTGTTTACTTAAATGCCATATTGATGTTATTTTTATTAGTTGTGTTGACCTATTTTTCACATTATTACAAATCGATTTTTTTCCCACCTCCGGCGTTGGTAGACTCGATATTTTTTCTTTAAAATATTATATACACGGTGCTCGCGAGCATTGCAAAAGATTTTAGCTATGCATTCTAGACATCAAAATAAACAAAAAATATTATGAGACCTAATGTGAAATTCCACAAAAAACATTTTTTCTTTTTTTTTGGACTTTTTGAATACTTTTTAACATTACCAATACTTTTTATCATAACAACAATTTGTTAAAATATTTTTTTTAAATGATTTTTTTTTAGGGACAGGTTTTTTCGTCAAGTCTATTCTTATTTTTTGATTGTCAGGCAAAAGGTGTGGTAATATTAGAACACATTGTGGTAGCATTGTAATCAATAAGAAGTTTTGTGACGAGTTACGTCAATAAACTTATTTCGAAAAAAAAGGTTAATTATCTCTGGAACCAAGCCGAATCCAGGAAATTTTATATGACATTAAGTACTCTAAATATGCTCAGGAATTCAGCATTAAGCCGCAGTCTGTCGGAATGCTCACGAGCACCGTGTATACTTATGACATCTAATATTTGTATCATTCATACCCATTAACTTGTTGATATTTTCGAGCTATTGTTAGATTTAGACGATGATACAATGCCCACAGTGTTGTAGCAATTGTATCGCACCATTTGCACCATCCAATTTTATATCCGATGTTCCCCTAGCTACCGACTTTTGACTTAATAATAGTGCAAACGTACAAAAGCACATGTTCCCCTTTTCCTAATAGGTTGTTCTGAATTCCAGGTCACGTGACCCACCTACAGGCACACGTGAGCCTGTGCAATTACGTGAACAAGTGGCGCGAAGTCACCCCGCGGCAGCGGAAAGGGTTCCGCCAACTGTACAAGCAAGGGTGCACGTGCAAGGTGAGTTTCAGTTTATTGTCTACTAGGCTATAGCCTCTAAAGGCCCAATGTGCATTAATAGTAGATTGTGTCACAAGGGATCAAAATGGTATATTTCCGGCGTGGGCGTATATTGAATCCTGAGCGTAATGAAGGATTCAAGCGTTAACGCCCAAGACAAAATAATTTTGATACTGTGTGACACATACTGCTTTTCACACCACCTATGAGAAAAATAAAAGATATATCACGTATTTAATATTTATGCAAATAATCGATTCTGAAGAAATTTTTATCAATTATGAACGTATATACTGTTTATTTTCATATTTTTTTTATTTTATTTATTTACCATAGAAAATACAAAATACCTATAAATAAAGTGTTCGCCAAACTGTATACAGTTTATTATATTATTTATTATATTATTATTGTATATTTAATTGTAATTTTTTAGGCTGGCAATAGAAAGTCCTTGAACAGAAAAGTGCCACTTTGATCCCTCCTAGTAGGGAAGAAAAGACCCGTGTTCGAATAGGTGTAGGTGGTGTGAAAATAATATTAAAACTTATTTTTTTGGCTGCAAGTGTGATGTAAAACATTGTATGCATCACGGTCGGTAAGCGGAATACTAACTCGAGTCATTAAACGTCTTCTAACACTCTCGTTAGTAATTCCATACTTGCCTACAGATGTAGTGAGAAATGACTTGCCTTCGGAAACGTTCGTCAACGTCATGCTGTTTCAGTCTATCTCACTGAGACTGACAGTAATAGCTGTCATGCTACTTCAGTCAGACTCGGTGACACTGCCTGAAACAGCATGTGTTTACGAACGTTTCCGAAGGCAAGTAATTTCTCACTACACCTGTACCTCCCTTGATGCACAATGTACTATACCCAACTTTAGGGAGGGCTCACATGAAAGTATGGGGACATTATAGCATAGTTGTAGAGGGATTCCCTGCATATTTATGCTGGCAATTACTGTACAGGGGAATCCCCTGTAGTCCCTGTATGCTTTGATTTAGGTTAACATTCTTCTTGTGTCAGTAACTAGGAGATAAGATAAATATTACCTACGTCAAATATGTGGATAAGAACAATTTGTGTAGGTAGGTACATGTACCTATATGACGTTTGGGGATTCCACTTTTATTTCCCTAGAAATATTTGTGCATATATTTTTTCCTAACGAGAAATATAATTAATCGAGAACGGTATTTATAATAATATGGTAGGTAGATAATACACTCGACCGTAAAGCAAAGATTCACCAATCGCTTCTCGATATTTCTTCATCACTTTGATGGATTCTAAGATATCTGCATCGGAATAAAGATGCCGAGAAGAATAATAATTATTTGTTGTTTTGATTTTAAGGAAATGTAATATCCTATTGAACATTGCGTCTCTTTTGTACATTTCCATTTCCAAATAGGTACTTAAAGCAATAAGATTTTGTAATACAAAATTGTTCAGGTACCTATTGTAAATACATCGATGTGATACCTATATGGATATTTTTTCCGCCTATACACAATGTAAATGTTTGTTTTTGAAATCTTTAACTCAAAATAATGATAATACGTAATTACCTACCGCAAAAACCATCGCTAGATTATAGTCGTTAAAATACTGAGTAATAACGATAAGAAATCCATTAACTGCCAAACTATTTAATTGCCTATATAATATATGGTCACTTTTCATCGCTATTCACTGTTGAGGTACAATACCTACAACAAAAGATTTATCTGTATGTTATCTGGTAATAAAATAATTACAAATCAGTTAATCTACCGATTGTTGTATTAAAACGAGTGTAAAATACGTCACTACAGAATGACTCTTCTCAGTTTTGTTTATATCTTTAGATATAGGTACTTATATCCACCATAACATTATTTTGTCAAATATATTTTTATTTAAGATACAAAACGTTTAATTAGTTAACACTAGGTATTGAGAATAATCAATAATACAATATACATATACAGTGTGTTAACATGAGCCAGGCTTTTATTTGAACCGAGGATTGAGATGCAGATTCTTAGCCAAACCATGTGCATTATTTGTTTAAAAATCCTAATTTTAAAAGTAATTATCTTTCTAAGAAAAGTTAATTGAGAAGCAATGTACTTCAAAATAAATTGTTAATTGGCACTTGACAATGACAGATAGCAGCCACTCGCAACGTTTGACAACTAAGCAGTACACGCGTTACATTGATCGTTCGAACGAAAAAAAATAATTGTTCAGTTAATTTAAATATTTGTCAACTCTTAATACTTGAAAACGATTGCCAGTAATGCGTATTATTACCCATTTTCGTAAAAGCCTGGGTCATGGTAACACACTGTATATATAAATGAAAGGAACCTACAAATAAAAAATCTCTCCCAAATCGCTGCCAATGGGCAGTGTGTCCAGAAGGCTGGCCGCATTGCCACGTTGTATTGCAATGCTTATTCGCTGAGCGAAATATTATTTGAAAATAATAGTAGGTAGCAGGTGTTACGTGATTAAATTTCATAATAGTTAGGCACTATGACCACGTATTTCATGCGCGACAAGTCGAAAAAAATGCCAATCAAGATATTTATTACAGCCATAATATCTACTAACCTAAGGCATTTTAATTTTCCTACAGTAGCACATCAAATCGATTGTTGGCTATGATTACTTATACAAATACATACGTATATTTTTCTTCAACAAGTTTTAATACGATATTATTAAGATAAGTAGGTATAATCTCGATCATGCTACAATTTATGGTCTTATCTAGAACACACAGTATAAAGGTGCATTTAGACCAAACGAGTATTAGCTCATTCTATCCCCCACTCTACGAAATCAACGAATTTCGACGAATCACGTTTTGTGTAACGAACGAATTTCGTAGAGTGGGGGATAGAATAAGCGAATGCTCGTTTGGTCTAAATGCATCTTGATAGGTATTATTACTTATCACAATCCATATGAATGGGTCGATTGTGAAAAAAAAAGAAAACAAAACATAAAGTATCTCATTTGTGTTAAATATATACCCATATAGTTCGCATCTAACTTTCAGAACATAATGGAAACGACCGCGATTTTTTTTATTAAGACTTCAATTACGTACACTAATTTTGAAAACGACCCTAATATGAGTAGCATCCTAGCAGGCCAATCTTCGTTGATTGTATTATAATATTCATGATTTTATGATATTACTAAGGGTATATGGCACTAGTAACACCAAAAGCGAGTTAGCTCGGCTATAAAAAAATAAATAAAAGAAAATCTCTCCCGTGTAAACAAAAGAGACACGGCAACATTTGTAGTCTATCGCTGAGCGAGTATTCTCAAACCAATCAAGCTAAATACACGTGCTGAACATACAATCAACAGAACTATTTCACCTTACACCTTTGCACACAGAAATGTAAATTACACATTCCATCGCAATATGAGAGCAATACCTAGTAACATTTAATACCTTTGTGATTAGCTACGTTGCTCTAAAGTGTTACGGGGGCTAATGTTACATAAATTATGTAACATAATATGCTTTGTCCATTTAAGGAAACTGCAATATGAGTTAACCGCATCCGTATTCGCTAGTGTCTGCGTAAACTCACTCGTAGCGTTCATTTATATTATTCTTTGGTACAAGTGCTATGTAGCTGAGGCTACAAGGATTCTAGAATAGGGCCGTGATAAGCTCATGTGACAGTGCCGATGAGAGTTGTGTCTACCTAATGTGTGATTATTAATATTAATCTAAGGAAACTCTCTCTCCGCTAACTTACAGTTTGAGATAAAATTCTTTCGTGTTTCTCCTCCTGGGAATTTCTTAAACGATTATTGTGTGATTCTTGTACAATGTCATGAGCAGTTTCGATAATAGCTACACAGTCAGCCAAATATGTAATCTACCAGTTTTCGACTCTTTTCCGTGCTAATTAAAAGTGGTACGAGTACACCATATCTTTGGCTAACTGTAGGTACCTAAAAGTGATTTTAACTTTGTCCACTCAGTTTTAGGACTTCTTTCAAAATTGTGATGTTTTTTCATCCGTCAAGAGTCGAGTTCTGCTACTGACGAGTTAGGTCAACATACAATAATTATGACTAGAGACTAAATAATAGAAATGAGAAGAAGTGAGTAGGAAACAAGAAAATGTAAACAAATATGGTTGATTTCCATAGCATTTGACGTCTTTGACATATATCGTTAAACATGTTCGCAGATAATAACAATATTTTTAATGTAATTACTACTGTTTTCTACTGTCGAACGGTATAGCTAAGTTGCCAATCGCTAACGCTCAGTAGCGTGTCGTAGTTTTCTCTCTCTTTTTATTAGTGCGACTCAAATTACGTAGGAGCCCACAGAACCACTTGTTTATAATATGTACGTTTTGTAATGCTCCAGGTGAAGGCGAATGGCAGAGCATGGCGCTCAGGCTCTCCCAATACCTGCTTCATGCGAAACGACGAGTGCTACGAACGACACGGCATCTGTCTCCACAATCGCCAGCAGCAGTGCCATTGGACCAGGTAATAAAGATTATGACTTAAGAGCTTACGCTGCGTTAGACTCAAAGCCATCGACGATTATTTTTTTTGGTACAACAAATTAGCTCCACTCCACCTGATCTTAAGCGAAAAGTGGAGCCCAAATCGCGGCGGCAACGAATAGGAGACCACAAGTAACCTGTCAGTTGCCACCGCCTTATGTTTGCTAGCAATGAAAGCTCCTCACTCCAGAAAGGCATGAATATTTTCTTATATGTTTTCGGTTATGAATTCCTTGCTATATGCATTCCTTGTTATCTATGTATCAATATTCCAGTGTTTTCAACTACAAAACTCAGCCACACCTGGCCACACTTAAATTTGCCTCGTAAACGAAATTCAATAAAGCAAAAATAGGTATGCTTTGTGGAATTTCAACCGAATTGCATTTCGATCTCTAACAAAATAAATAGTGGTCATCCGTTTACAATTCCATTCATTGTCGTATTGTGTTTAATAAAAATAGGTATAATAACTGCTATTAATATTTTTTGTATGGATCTGATCGCCCAAATACTCTCCATATAAAAAGAACGGTATACTGAAAAACAA
>JALPQI010017039.1:0-22803 GCA_025490895.1 Thaumatotibia leucotreta
TAAACCGGCCAAGTGCGAGTCGGACTCGCGCGCGAAGGGTTCCGTACCATTATCAATTTCTTACTAAAAAAATACAGTTAAATCAACCTACCTCAAAAACTATAGGAGATAATTTAATCAAACCAAAAATCGTTGATAGAGTTTATTAATGTGCACAACATATTTTTTTTTTTGAATTTTATATCGCATAGTTTAAAAAATAGAGGGGGGGTCACATTTTTCAGACTTTGAGAGCTGATATCTCGAAAACGATTTGCTTAAATAAAAATGAGATTTATAAACCTTCATATCATTTTCAAAGACCTTTCTATTAATACCCCACACACGCTTATATACAACTAAGAAAATTTTTCTATCCCTCAGTTATGTATGGAGGGCCTCCATCCCAATGGTTTTTTTTACAATTTAGTATTGTAATCCTGTAGCGGTTCATACAACACATATCCTTACCAAATTTCGTTACTGTAGCATTTATAGTTTCCGAGTAAATCGGCTGTGACAGACGGACAGACAGACATGACGAATCTATAAGGGTTCCGTTTTTGCCATTTTGGCTATGGAACCCTAAAAATAGGTAGCCTTTGTTTTTCTACCATTCTATTGGCTTATTATTATTATTATAACTGGCCACAGCATTCTAAAAGAGAACTCTTTTCTCCTGTAATCTGAATTCACAATAAAATAAGGTTTCAATTCAATGACTAGCCACCACATTTTAAAATAAATTCTGGAAGTAAACAGCCCATTATTGAATGTTGGCCAGTTACTATTGACCTTAGGTACATTAAGTTACTAACAAAATCTGTATGCACGGGGAATCAGGTAAATCTGTCATGGGTTGTACCTTTGTGAATGACAAGTATAGTTGTCTAGTGAAGGTGGCTGTAAAAGATTTCCGTGCCGCAAAGTCATTCTCTTCCAACACCCCTGCCTCGCACAGAAACTTCCATAGGTCATCTGGAATAAAAATAATTAATTATGCCACTTGTCAGTACAATCTAAAAAAAAGTTAAGTAACCTGAAAACTTGCATTATACCATAATCATAAGCACACATGTTTAGAATACAATCATTAACTACATAGAACAAATTTACATAAATTATAAATATCTTAAGCACTTTCGGTCTTGCCATGTTAAGTCTTCATCATCTTCCTGAGCATTACATTAATTCTGAGAACTTAATGCTACAAATTTACGAAACTGTATTATACTAAGCAAAATTTTTTCTTTTATCCGTTTACCTTCCTTAACACTTCCCCCTGACATGAATATGTGTGTAAGAGCTGCCATGAGCATGGTCCGTAGCTGAGGCTCCGTCACGTTGGACGGGAGCGACTCACATTCCTCCGCCAGCACCAGTATATACTGCTGCCCACTTTTACCTTTTATTGAAACCAGCTTGTAACCATACACCTAAAAATGTCATAAAAAAGATTACACAATGACAAAAAGTTGCTTAAAATGTAAGTACTACATATTCTACACGATCATTAGTCTATTTGAACGCAGGTGTAGACAATTTCGATTGTGATCAGTGAAAATAATGCGAACCTTTCTCAGTAATTTGTCAGCAGCGCTGATGACACTGGTTACATGCTGCGATGGAGTCTCGCATGCGGTAGCCAAATGCTTAACGATATCAGGTTTTTTGATAGGAATTTTGCTTCCTTCTTTACTCAAAATGTATCGCGCGCATTCCTTAACAGCATCTTGCAAGTTATGGTTATGGTCTTCTTCGTCCGGACTGTCTTCAAGCGATGCCGACAAATTCTGCGTAGGTGGCAAAGACTTCTGATGTTTTCTTTTACTCATTGTTGTTTACTGATAAGAATATCAAATATACAATATTTTTCAAATAGTAAATAAATAAACAGTAAAAACCGCACAGCACAGGACGAAACGAAACGTCAATGTCAGTTTAAAAGTATTAATAGACGTTCGAACATGGTCCGCACCGCACCGCGAACTTGGTCCGCTCCGTACCAAATTCGATGGTGTGTTCAACGGTCCGCCGACATTATTATTATTATTGACCGTGCGGTCGGTTCGATGGTTTTCCCACAGGATTTGGTGCGGTCCGCACCAAGTTCGCTCGTGTGGACGGCGCCACCGCACCGCACTTGTAGGTAATTATTAATTAATTAAAAGTAAACAAACAATAAAATATTTATGATACTCCAGTTATTTAGGTACCTTTTGATACATGTATAAATATAATTTTGAAATGTCTTTTTATTGAAATATAGTACATATTCGAAAATGTTCAATAGGCTATGATGAATAAATCGGAGGCATATCGACGTGATCGCTGTCTAGTAGCACGAAAAGCACTGGACCGTTTTTGAACGGTGCGATGGTGTGGCGAGCCGAGCGCACGTACGGAGCGGACCAAGTTCGCTGTGCGGAGCGGACCATATTCGAACGTCTATTAATACTTTAACTAACCATAGAGAAGAGGTATTATTTTCCAAGTTTTTCTTGCAAAATCGGAGGTGCCTTACACACCTGTCAAACTATCGCTTAAGATTTGTAGAACATCGCTGGCAAAATACGAACATAAAATTCGTGAAGTAGGTGAAAAGCCGCAATGTATAGCAAATATTGCTGAAGTTCATATTCTGATTCCGGATGTATAAGGCAGGCCTTACAGGCGTTGTTTTTAGAGTTTACACTTTCTTTGGTTTGCAGCACTGTTTTTAGGGTTCCGTAGCCAAAATGGCAAAAACGGAACCCTTATAGATTCGTCATGTCCGTCTGTCCGTCTGTCCGTCTGTCACAGCCGATTTACTCGAAAACTATAAATGCAACAGTAACGAAATTTGGTGAGAATATGTGTTGTATGAACCGCTACAGGATTATGATACTAAATTGTAAAAAAAACCATTCCCTCCATACATGTAACTGAGGGATAGAATTTTTTTTTAAGTTTTACAGAAGCGTGTGGGGTATTAATAGAAAGGTCTTTGAAAATGATATGAAGGTTTATACATCACATTTTTATTTAAGCAAATCGTTTTCGAGATATCAGCTCTCAAAGTCTGAAAAATGTATCCCCCCCCCAGAGTTGGGCGTAATCAATTCCTTTTGGAATTAATTACAGGGTTACATTCCAGTAATGACGATTCCTCAGTAATGAATTACTAGTATAATAAAAATTACTGTAATGCTGTACTATGGTTACGCCTGTAATCCATTCCTTTGGGATCGGTATTGTAATCAGCTACTGTAATATTGAATCCACCGTAATCAAGTACTTCTGTAATCTGCATTATTTACAAAGTAATTTTGTTACTATTACTCGAAGAAATTGTTTTTGATTTATATGTCATTCTAGTTGATATCTGACATCCTAGCAGTTTCATGAATGTTAAAAACGTATTCTGAAAATGTAGTATATTTTTAAGATTCAAAATGGCGGCAACTTTTTTTTGCAATCTTCATCATTATACTCGTTTTTGACTAATTCGCATACGTGGAATTCGATTTTCGGGTCCATTCTAAGATCCAAGATGGCGGCAACTTTTTTTAGCAATTTTCATCATTATACTCGTTTCCGACTAATTCGCATACGTGGAATCCGATTTTCGGGTCCATTCTAAGATCCAAGATGGCGGCAACTTTTTTAGCAATTTTCATCATTATACTCGTTTCCGACTAATTCGCATACGTGGAATCCGATTTTCGGTCCATTCTAAGATCCAAGATGGCGGCAACTTTTTTTAGCAATTTTCATCATTATACTCGTTTCCGACTAATTCGCATACGTGGAATCCGATTTTCGGGTCCATTCTAAGATCCAAGATGGCGGCAACTTTTTTAGCAATTTTCATCATTATACTCGTTTCCGACTAATTCGCATACGTGGAATCCGATTTTCGGGTCCATTCTAAGATCCAAGATGGCGGCAACTTTTTTTAGCAATTTTCATCATTATACTCGTTTTCGACTAATTCGCATACGTGGAATCCGATTTTCGGGTCCATTCTAAGATCCAAGATGGCGGCAACTTTTTTATTAGCAATTTTCATCATTATACTCGTTTCCGACTAATTCGCATCCGTGGAAGCCGATTTTCGGGTCCATTCTAAGATCCAAGATGGCGGCAACTTTTTTTAGCAATTTTCATCATTATACTCGTTTCCGACTAATTCGCATACGTGGAATCCGATTTTCGGGTCTATTCTAACATCCGAGATGGCGGTACAATGTTTTTCTTTTTTTTTGTAATTATTGACATTGTAGTCGTTCTTACATACACGAATTTATCGTCAATTTAAGATCTAGGATCTAAGGACCTACCTAGTGAAAATAGAATATTTGGATTCCACGTGAGTGAATTAGTCAAAAACTAGTATGACAAAAATTGCTAAAAATTGTGTCGCCATCTTGAATCTTCAAAGGAACCCTAAATTCGGGTTCCACGTATGTGTTTTAGTCGAAAACGAGTACAATGACAAAAATGACAAAAAAAAAGAAAAAAATTGTGCCGCCATCTTGGATCTTAAAATGGACCCTAAATTCGGGTTCCACGTATGTGTTTTAGTCGAAAACGAGTACAATGACAAAAATGACAAAAAAAAGAAAAAAATTGTGCCGCCATCTTGGATCTTAAACCATTTTAAGGGTCCATACCCTAAATTCGGGTTCCACGTATGAGTATTAGTCGAAAACGAGTACAATGACAAAAATGACAAAAAAAAGAAAAAAATTGTGCCGCCATCTTGGATCTTAAAATGAACCCTAAATTCGGGTTCCACGTATGTGTTTTAGTCGAAAACGAGTACAATGACAAAAATGACAAATAAAAGAAAAAAATTGTGCCGCCATCTTGGATCTTAAAATGGACCCTAAATTCGGGTTCCTCGTATGTGTTTTAGTCGAAAACGAGTATAATGACAAAAATGACAAAAAAAGAGAAGAAAATTGTGCCGCCATCTTGGATCTTAAAATGGACCCTAAATTCGGGTTCCACGTATGAGTATTAGTCGAAAACGAGTACAATGACAAAAATGACAAAAAAAAAAGAAAAAAATTGTGCCGCCATCTTGGATCTTAAAATGAACCCTAAATTCGGGTTCCACGTATGTGTTTTAGTCGAAAACGAGTACAATGACAAAAATGACAAAAAAAAGAAAAAAATTGTGCCGCCATCTTGGATCTTAAAATGGACCCTAAATTCGGGTTCCTCGTATGTGTTTTAGTCGAAAACGAGTACAATGACAAAAATGACAAAAAAACAGAAAAAAATTGTGCCGCCATCTTGGATCTTAAACCATTTTAAGGGTCCATACCCTAAATTCGGGTTCCACGTATGAGTATTAGTCGAAAACGAGTACAATGACAAAAATGACAAAAAAAAGAAAAAAATTGTGCCGCCATCTTGGATCTTAAAATGAACCCTAAATTCGGGTTCCACGTATGTGTTTTAGTCGAAAACGAGTACAATGACAAAAATGACAAATAAAAGAAAAAAATTGTGCCGCCATCTTGGATCTTAAAATGGACCCTAAATTCGGGTTCCTCGTATGTGTATTAGTCGAAAACGAGTATAATGACAAAAATGACAAAAAAAGAGAAGAAAATTGTGCCGCCATCTTGGATCTTAAAATGGACCCTAAATTCGGGTTCCACGTATGAGTATTAGTCGAAAACGAGTACAATGACAAAAATGACAAAAAAAAAGAAAAAAATTGTGCCGCCATCTTGGATCTTAAAATGAACCCTAAATTCGGGTTCCACGTATGTGTTTTAGTCGAAAACGAGTACAATGACAAAAATGACAAAAAAAGAAAAAAATTGTGCCGCCATCTTGGATCTTAAAATGGACCCTAAATTCGGGTTCCTCGTATGTGTTTTAGTCGAAAACGAGTACAATGACAAAAATGACAAAAAAACAGAAAAAAATTGTGCCGCCATCTTGGATCTTAAACCATTTTAAGGGTCCATACCCTAAATTCGGGTTCCACGTATGAGTATTAGTCGAAAACGAGTACAATGACAAAAATGACAAAAAAAAAGAAAAAAATTGTGCCGCCATCTTGGATCTTAAAATGAACCCTAAATTCGGGTTCCACGTATGTGTTTTAGTCGAAAACGAGTACAATGACAAAAATGACAAAAAAAAAGAAAAAAATTGTGCCGCCATCTTGGATCTTAAAATGGACCCTAAATTCGGGTTCCTCGTATGTGTTTTAGTCGAAAACGAGTACAATGACAAAAATGACAAAAAAACAGAAAAAAATTGTGCCGCCATCTTGGATCTTAAACCATTTTAAGGGTCCATACCCTAAATTCGGGTTCCACGTATGAGTATTAGTCGAAAACGAGTACAATGACAAAAATGACAAAAAAAAGAAAAAAATTGTGCCGCCATCTTGGATCTTAAAATGAACCCTAAATTCGGGTTCCACGTATGTGTTTTAGTCGAAAACGAGTACAATGACAAAAATGACAAATAAAAGAAAAAAATTGTGCCGCCATCTTGGATCTTAAAATGGACCCTAAATTCGGGTTCCTCGTATGTGTATTAGTCGAAAACGAGTATAATGACAAAAATGACAAAAAAAGAGAAGAAAATTGTGCCGCCATCTTGGATCTTAAAATGGACCCTAAATTCGGGTTCCACGTATGAGTATTAGTCGAAAACGAGTACAATGACAAAAATGACAAAAAAAAAGAAAAAAATTGTGCCGCCATCTTGGATCTTAAAATGAACCCTAAATTCGGGTTCCACGTTTGTGTTTTAGTCGAAAACGAGTACAATGACAAAAATGACAAAAAAAAGAAAAAAATTGTGCCGCCATCTTGGATCTTAAAATGGACCCTAAATTCGGGTTCCTCGTATGTGTTTTAGTCGAAAACGAGTACAATGACAAAAATGACAAAAAAACAGAAAAAAATTGTGCCGCCATCTTGGATCTTAAAATGGACCCTAAATTCGGATTCCACGTATGTGAATTAGTCGAAATCGAGTATAATGACAAAAATTGCAAAAATGTGTCGCCATCTTGGATCTAATGGACCCTACAGTCGGATTCCGACTGTACATACCTGTATCATCATCATCATCATCATCATCATATCAGCCGAAAGACGTCCACTGCTGAACATAGACCTCCCCCAAAGATTGCCACAATGACCGGTCCTGCGCCACCCGCATCCAGCGGACTCCTGCGACCTTCACCAGGTCATCGGTCCACCTTGTGGGGGGCCTACCCACGCTACGCCTTCCGGTACGCGGCCGCCACTCAAGAACCTTCCCGCCCCAACGGCCATCGGTTCTACGCGCAATGTGCCCCGCCCACTGCGACTTCAGTTTAGCGATTCGGAGTGAAAATAATATTAAAATTCGCACGTCCTAACATTAAAGTAATTAAAAAGTAATCTAGAAGTATGGTCAACGATTCCAGTAATTTTGAATCGACATGTTGATTCCAAAGTATTAGTAATGATAATATGCTATAGATTATTACTGACTCCTTCATACGTCATTGTAATATTCCGTTTCACGACATTACATTACAAGTAATATGCTACCCATAAGTACATTACAAAGTAAAATCAAGTAATATTGTAATCGGGAATTGATTACGAAATGCCCAACTCTGCCCCCCCCCCTCTATTTTTTAAACTACGCGATATAAAATTCTGAAAAAAATATATGTTATGCACATTAATAAACTCTATCAACGATTTTTGGTTTGATTAAATTATCTCCTAAAGTTTTTGAGGTAGGTTGATTTAACTGTATTTTTTAAATAATAAATTGATAATGGTACGGAACCCTTTGCGCGCGAGTCCGACTCGCACTTGGCCGTTCTTTTTATTTTCATTTCATCTGTCACCTGTCAAGTATCGCGAGCGAAAAAAGCGCGGGAAACGTGAAACGCGGCGGCTGTGTTTCCTAGTTTCGGATTTTTATATTTCAATAACTAGTAAATTTGGATCAGGATTGTAAATATTTTTGCAAATTTTAGTTTATATTTTTGTAAATATTTATTTTTCTTGTATATATAGTGTATTTTCTTCATATTAGGTAAGTTTTTTGTACATTATATTTTCAATGGGGGGTGATCCTCCCGATCCTGGAGGTGGAAGCCTCCAGGTCGGGATGAACATCGAAATTGAGTCCAGTATGGATACAGACACTTCTGTGAGTAGCAGGAGTGAACTGAAGCGTGCAAAAACTTACAAAAGGTGTAAGCATTGTAATAAAAAAAGACGGAAAAATAATGGCGGGGAATATTCCTGCGATTGTCTCGCAGACACCGTACGCATAGGAGACACCCAATCGCAGTCTAATGATCTTTCTGTCAATGCTCAAACTAAAACAAATTCTAATGCCGACTTTGGCAATACACGGATTGGCAGGAATTTATTTTCGCACACCGACGTTTCACCGTTTACGGTTCATGTACAATTAAAAAAAATCGAACCTAATTCATCCCTGCACCCGGTGTCCTTTGGTAAGTTTCTGATGAAAAGCAGCTACAAGAATGTAATTAATGGCAGCGTTAAAAGAATTGGTAGAACTAGGATATCTATGGCGTTTTCTACCCATAAAGATGCAAATTTGTTCCTTACTGATGACACGCGTCTTGAAAAAGAAAACTTATCGGCATACATCCCGTCCTTTTCGGTAACCCGTATGGGTCTAGTCCGCGGGATTCCGGCTCAATGGTCTGATGAGGACATAGTTGCAAACATTTCTGTGCCTATTGGGTGCGGTAAGGTGCTTAAGGTACGACGCCTTAATCACAGAGTCGTGGTAAATGGTGCAACAACATGGCAACCATCAGAGACTGTAGTACTTACATTTGACGGTCAAGTATTACCGAAACGTATATACTCATGTTATAATTCACTTCCGATAGAATTATACATTTTCCCGACAATTCAGTGCTTTAATTGCTGCAAGTTTGGGCACACAAAAACACATTGCAGATCTAAACCAAAATGTTTCAAGTGTGGCCAATTGCATGCGGGACACACTTGTTCATTGGATGAGGATGACGCCATCTGTTGTTTGTGCAATGGTTTTCATTTTGCCACCAATAGAACTCTATGTCAGGAGCATAAGCGGCAAAAAGAAATTAAAGTCACTATGGCTAACAGCTGCATTTCGTATGGAGAGGCAGTAAAACTTCACCCATCCATTACTAAATCATTTGCGGATGTCGTCATGACTCAACCTCAGCCACAGATTCAGTCGAACCTACGCAGCAGTACACAACAACCAGCCCACAATATATCTTCCGAATCCAGAAACCATAGTTATAAGAAAACAATATTTTTAAAACCTCGCACTGTTAAAAAATTAAATACTGGGTATGATATTGCAGCCCATAATGCGTTAGTCCATGAACACAGGATTCCTCCTCCACAAAATGGTTGTGCTCTGCGGCAGGAAGCCAATGAGGATGAGGCTCAATCTGCAGCTGAGGCCATCCAAGTTTTGATGAAATTACTAAAGAAACCAAATACCACATTACCGTCCAACGTTGCCCCTATGCTTAATTCACTTGCTGTAGCTATACACAATAATGGACAAAATACTGCAATGGAATTGCAGGAGTATAATAAATAAAAAATCTGATTTAATTCATTTATTAAATAAATATAAACCATTTATTATCGCCCTCTCTGAGACATGGCTTAAGCCTGGAGCTCTTTTTAGAGCTACTGGTTACACATGTCTTAGAGAGGACCGACCTGACGGGTGTGGCGGAGTCGCTTTACTTGTCAGGAATTCAGTATCATTTTCATCATTCCATCTTCCATCACACAGCAATGATTTTTCAATTGTTGCTGCCATTGTAAATAACATCTGCATTGCATCTATATATATTCCATATCCATCATCATCCATTTTTGATGAGTTAGAACTAATTATTTCTTCTCTCCCTACACCAATGTTAATTTTAGGCGATTTTAATTCACATCATCAGTTTTGGGGCAGTTCAGTTTCTAACTATCATGGTAAACGTGTTATTGATATTTTAGATAGTAACAATCTCTGTGTCCTAAATAATGGATCCCCTACTCGCCGATCAGCGCCTACGGAATCAATTAGCGCCATTGATTTATCAATATGCTCTGCTGATTTAGCATCCTCTCTTTCCTGGTATACTCTAAATTCAACATATGGTAGTGATCACTTTCCAATAATAGTTTCATTTCCATCTCCCATTCCATCTGCTCCAAGGCCTAGTCCGAGACTAAAGTATAATCTGAGTAATGCGGACTGGAATCTTTTTAAACTTCATGTAGAGGAGAAATTATTATGTTTGCCCACTGTAGTTGATAGTAACGTAGTTGATTGCTCAGCATCCCTCTCCCAGGTGATTAAGGAGGCAGCTGATGAAATTTTTCCTGTAAAGAACAGTGCATCAGGTAAAATTCCATCTCCTCCTTGGTGGGATAATGAGTGTTCTGAAGCCATCAGGAAACGTAAAGAGGCTGAAAAACTTTATTGTCACTCTATGACTAATGATAATTTTGAGTCATATATGCAAACGGCTCGCGAAACCAAGAAATTGTTACGAAAAAAAAAATTTGAGGGATGGAAGCAATTCTGTTTGTCGCTAAATCCCAATGTAAAACCATCAATAGTATGGAATAACATAAAGCGATTTAGAAATGCAGTTAACAGTACTCCTAGACATGTGCTTCCATTGGATTTAGCGCAACAGTTTATGGACAAGCTAGCACCAGCATATGTCCCTGAAGAATATGTTTTTCACCCTGCTTCTTTTTCATTTCCTGATCATACAATCAGTTCTAACTTTAATAGTCCTTTTAAAATTGAAGAATTGAAAGGGGTATTATGTAATTTAAAAGATACTGCACCTGGGGAGGATGGAGTTCCTTACTCCTTTCTAGTGAATGCCAGTGATGGTATACTGTCCTATTACTTAAACATTATCAATTCTATTGTCCAGTCTGGTATAGTCCCTCTGTCGTGGAGAACTCAAATAGTTCTTCCAATTTTAAAATTACATAAGCCCGCCTCAGATGTTTCTTCATATCGCCCAATTGCTCTTTCCTCCGTATTTGCTAAAATAACAGAACATTTAATTAAAAACCGGTTAGAATTTTTTCTGGAAAAAAATCAGTTGCTAGCCCATAGTCAATTTGGATTCCGCAAGGGAAGATCAACTCATGATAGCTTGTCTATTCTAGTGACAGATATTCAATTGGCATTTTCTAGAAAGGAATCTGTAGTAGCTGCTTTTCTAGACATTAGTGCTGCTTATGACAATGTTTTAGTCCACATATTACAGTTAAAACTTTATAAGTTAGGGATTCCAATAATGCTAACCAATTTCATAATCAACTTTTTATCTGAAAGATCGGTTAAGCTAATTATTGATGAAACTAACAGTATTTCTCGTTTAGTATGGAGAGGACTCCCACAAGGATCTGTACTAAGTCCATTGTTATACAATATCTATACATTTGATCTAGATCCATCTCTAAATGGCCTAGTTAGAGTCCTACAGTATGCTGATGATTTACTATTATACTCACCTAACATCTCGATTGAATATGCCAGCAGAGCCATTAATTCTTCTCTAAGTTTATTGAAATCATGGTTAGACTGTAATGGATTGGAACTTTCAGTAAATAAAAGTGTTGTTGTTCCCTTTACTAAAAAACTATTTCCTCCTCAGATCAATGTGCAATTTGATAACCGTACCATTCCTGTTAAAAAGGAAACAAAATTTTTAGGTGTTATTCTTGACAGTAGACTAACAGGCCTTCCACATTGTGAATACATAATCTCTAAATGTGAAAGAAATATTAATATCCTTCGATGTGTTTCTGGAGTGTGGTGGGGTTCTCATCCATTCTGTATGAAGCTAATGTATAATGCTTTAATTAGAAGTATTTTAGATTATGGGACTTTTCTGCTAGAACCTGGAAGTGCTGCTGGCTTCAAGAAATTAGATTGCATACAGTCAAAAGCTCTGAGAATAATTTGTGGTGCTATGTTATCCAGCCCAATAAATGCAATGCAGACAGAATGTGTAGAACCCCCTCTCCATTTAAGACGCCAATATCTTTCTGACAGGTTTCTTTTCCGTTGCTCTCAATTTTCCAATCATCAGCTCTGGTCGATTTTGTCTGATCTGTCACTTCAAATATCTTCAGCCAGGTATTGGAGACACAAGAAACCTCCATGCTTAATTAAAAGTTATGAAAGAATCAAGTCCATATCTGCACCTATTGTTAGTTCTCCAACACTTCCCATATTCCAGCATAATTATGAATCTTTAACATTTGTTCCCCATGTTCTTTTGAATATAGGGATTTCAAAGAATGATGTAGAACATAATAAACAATTTACAAATTTCATTGGTAATGATGTCCAAGGTACTCATCACATTTATACAGATGCTTCTAAACTATCTGCTTCCAGTTGTGTTGGTGTTGGAGTTCTCCATATCCAATCGAATATATATCAAAAGATTAAGTTGCCTCCTGAATCTTCTGTATATAGTGGCGAGTGCTTTGGTATTCTGAAAGCATTAGAATTCATAATAATAATGCATCTCAAAAGATCAATAATATTTTCCGATTCGTTAAGTTCTTTACAAACAATTTTAAAATTCCCATTTAAATCAAAATCACATAGCCCAATTATTTATCAAATTCGAAATACATTGTTAAAATGTCATAATTTAGGATATTCTGTTTCTATTGCCTGGATCCCCGGGCACAGTGGTATAAAAGGCAACGAAAGGGTAGATCACATAGCTAGAGATGCCATTGATTGTGGAGACATGTTTCCCTATAAAAATACTGCTGAAGATCTGCTAGCTCTACCAAGAGCTTACTTACGAAGAGAATGGTCTGAACAATGGTCATCTGGTGCAGGTGCCAAGTCCGTACACTATCGCCGTATTCAACCGGTAATTCCTGTGAAACCTTGGTTTGCCAAAATTTCATTATCAAAACCCGCAACAAGTATGATTATTCGAATGCGTTTGGGTCACGTTTGTACACCGGAACACCTTGCTAGGCTCAAATGTGTGCCCAGTTCCGCATGTACGTGCGGAACTGATCCGGCTGATTTAAATCATATTTTCTTTGAGTGCAATCAATATAACCGATCCTCATTATTAAATCATCTGTCATCATTAAAAATTCCATTTCCTACATGTATTTCCTCCCTTCTATATATTACCGACTCATCCCCTTATATATTTAAAGAATTGTATTCATTTCTTTCTCTAAATAGCTTAAAACTTTAACTTTCCTCTCCTATCCTGATCCATTTTCCACATTTCCGAATTTTCCGCATTTCCTAATTCTTTATTCCGTTTCCCTGCTTTACACTCGTCTGGCTGAATGCGCCAAGAGCGCGTAGCCATTAAAAAAAAAAAAAATAAATAAATAAGTATCGCGAGCGCTGAAGAGGAGTGAAGAGAGCGGGGAGCGGGTGCTCGAAAATAATGTCACTCGCGCTCCGTCGAGTTGATTGATTTATAAGTTTGAAATTGTTTTCCTTATATTGGTTTTCATTTAAATAAAATAATTTCTTGCCATGCACATCAAGTTATAATTGTGTAGTGCGTTAATTAATTCCTGCAGATTGATGATGAGTACCGCAGAGATGCTGTATCACATAAAAATAAATCGATATAATTTTCGCAAGAAAATCGTCATATAGAACCGGCGATCTAACTCATTTTAAAGTTTATTAATAAACGAAGTAGCAGAATTAGTTTTCGTAATATTTAATGAGTTAAACTAGTCAATAATGTCTTTTCGCAGTTTAGGGAAATTATTTAAACCAAGAAAAGCTGAGAAACAGGAAAGCAAAGAAATGTAAGTAAATAACGTGCAACAAGTGTTGGATATTGCTCGTGGACCTCGTGGTTACTGCGTCGGCGCGAGGGTGTCCTTGAAACCCTGGAGCATCAATTTCAGGACGAAAATAGCACAAAGTTCAACTAAAGTTTACTATGTCCCCCAATTTTTTCTTAGAATTTATTAAAAAATATATACCATATTCAAAGGTGGTGATCATGTTCAAATTCGACTGTTTATTACCTAAAGAATATTTTCTTCGGTTAACCTAAAGAATAGTTAATTAAATAAACTTATTCTAAATTATGAAATAAACAAATCTCATCTAAAATAAAAATTTATAATCTAAATAGAAAAGCTAAAAATACATTTAGTAATAACTGTTTATTTCAATGATGAAATTACAGATTGCCTTAGGTACTTAGCTTAATCTATAACATTCTAAATTATTTACTAGTCATTTATCTTTCCAGCACCTTGCCCACGGAGGGGTATCACAGGAGCATCCAGATGTTGCTGGCATATTCGGGACAACATTTTCCTGAAGCTGGCTCAGAAACTGGAGAAGGTATACTCAAAAAATCCTGGATTCAAGCCTCAACACTATCCTCTAGTACAAAAAAATCTGTGTAAGAAAAAGTACAAGAAGACAGTGTTTTAGGGAGGTCGCTTTTGAGACCGGTGCCCTATAAAGGGTTAACATTGTTTTTGTTTGTAATTTTGTCTCCACCTCAAGTCTTTCTGTGGGTGTTGTAAGAGTCGACTAAGGGATTGAAGTGTCACTAACCATTTATTTATCGGGAGCAGCATTATTATAGTGGACACACTACTGTGATCGCCAACCAGTTTGCTCAGTGTGGCGATTATGGGGACTTACCTCCTAATGCTTAGTCCAGTATTGTTGTTCATGTTAACAGCTGAATTCACTTGGCTTGGGCCCGGGTAAGGCATGCCCACACTGAATGATCTGCTTCATGATTTCCTCTTGAGGCAGCAAATTACTATTTTTATAAACTCTCAAATGAGGGTTTTTGATACTTTTTCTGCCGCTATGGGGAGGTGAGATGGCAGCACTGAGCCGACCGTTTAACGAACTGTCAAAATAAATACGCGCATTTAATTTTCAACATATTTATAGGTTTATTTATTCTGAAAACTATTACTTTAGGCATATTGTTACCTAAAATAAAGAAATAAAATAGTTCCAAGTCAATTCTCATGAAATTAACAAAGTTAAAGTAATTATTTTTAATACCAGTGACTTTGCGCGCCTGTTTTATAGCTCCGTCTTCAGTTCGATGACCGTGTAATAGTCGTAATCCATTACAAAATCAATTCTCTTCCAAATAAAATAGAATTTCAATATTTTAGGCCCAGGTGCCTATGAATAGTATGAATCTGACAGTTGTCGAGACCAGGTGCGTACGAAGCGCCGCCCTGGTGGCAGAAAAATTATCGAAAACCCTCATTAGACTAATTTAACCAGGGCTGGATTTAGGGGGGGGCAACCGGGGCTACAGCCCCCGAAAGAGGGCACCACAGTAGAGATTTCGAAAATAAATTTTTGCAATTCCAACTAGTAAACTCTAGTAAAAAAAAATTATTTGGGTATTGAAAGTCATCTACTCCGGGTACTGGATTTCAGCGAAATCTTCGACGCTTCTTCGGCGAAAAAAGCTCGGAAGATTCCGTTCGTTAACACTAAAATCTAATTTCAGATAATTCTAGTTTCCGATTATATTCATATGTTTGTTAAATAATAAAATAAGCTATACTTGTTCCACAAAAAAAAAATATTTGTGAAAATTGTCTAGGTACTATAATTGAAAAATAATCGGGGGCCAGGGGGCCTCCACTCCTTTGTTGCCCCGAAGCCTCTCAACCTCTAAATCTGGCCCTGAATTTAAGTATATGTATAGAGTAAACACTATCGCAACCACGCAAAATTTCGAAGAATACCCCAGGAAACCGTTAGAACCCGCTAGGCGGGCAAGGACGTGAAATTTAATGTCGGACGCCGCGCCGCGAACCCGCTAGGCGGGCACGCGGCTGACGCTCATGCCCTGGCCACGACATTGGTCTAAGGCGACCGCGACCGCGGCGAGCGGGGCGGCGAAAACGGTCTAAGCGGTGAGCATGCCACGACAACGCAGTTGTCTTAATAGCGGCATTGAGCGAATGGGACGTAATCAAAGGACGAAAAATGTCATTATCAAAAGTGGCCCTTCAGTGACTCGAAATTATTATTTATAAATTATTTTGTAAGCAATCCTATTTAATATACAATCATATTAAACTTACCGCTCCGATTCGGAAAATGTTCTTTTATTTCTTCTCATAACCGTTTTATTACATGCTGCAACTTGTGTTGCGAATGCTGTGCCATTCACAAGGCAGGCCTATTTAAAATTTTACTTTTTATTTATTTTTTATATTTATTTTGTCTCTGTGTCCAACATCGCGGAGCGAATAAAACAAAATATTTTGATCTTTAAAATTCCGCCCGATACGTGCCGCCGCTAAGACCGTCCGCGCCGCTGGTCGCCGCCGCCGGTCGCGCAAGTAAATTCAGATGCTTCTTTATGCTTCGGCATGCTTCTTTAGCGGTCTTGATTTTGTTTAATTCGCTCGCCGCTGCTCGCCTTAGCCAGTCGCCTTAGACCAATGTCGTGGCCAGGTCATTAGGGTCTTTCGTATACGCCAAAGACTTCCGTATACGCAATAGAGCTACGATTAGCTTTTCTTAAATATATAGAATATTTCACGAGTGCGAAAGCGACACAACAAATAAAAAGGTACCAAACAATTTTTGAGCAAGTCCATCTGCATGGTGGTAGTAACGTTATTATGGGTCTTGAAAAGAGATTACGATGTCCCGAAACAAAGTAAATGGACTTATTAACTTTTCTGTTAGTAGTAGCTCTGAGGTAGCAAAAATGCAATGCGTGCCCGCCTAGCGGGTACGCCGGCATCTGCGCGAAGTTTACGACCGCCTACCTGGCGGGTCCGCGGTGTCGAATGTGACAAGGAGAAAGTCTTGCACACATAGCTGGGCATTTTCGCGAGAAGACATCAAAAAAAAGATTTTTTTAAGGTAGGTATATTTAATGTTTTTCCTACTCAGAATAACGAGTTCTTTCAATCTAGGAGAAAAAAAGTAGGTACAAGAAAAAAATGGTCCCACATTTTTCATACATTTTACATGCTCTCCACTTTGTAACCGCTGTACAAGGTTGTACCGCTGTACTTTTTTTCTTCTAGTAGGATCGAAAGAGCTCGTGATTCTGAGCCGGAAAAACATAAAATTTACCTGTTTCAGGAAAATAAGTTTTTGTATCTCTTCTCGCGAAAATGCCCAGCTCTGATCACTAGTCACAACGATTAGTGACCGAAGAATGTTTCCCTAGAGTCTCCGGACAGCCCCTCGTGTCAGCACAGCGCGGCGTCGCTGCGCCGGCTCGGGCGCCGCGCGGGGCTCGCCGGCGCAGACCCCTTCGAGGACCTCGAGATCGACAGGATCCTCGCCGTCTTCATCGATCTGCTCAACAGTAAGTCTACCAGTCTTTTACGGCCACGACATTGGTCTAATGCCCTGGCCACGACATTGATCTAAGGCGACCGGCTTAGAGAAAACGTCGCCTTAGACCAATGTCGTGGCCAGGGCATAAGGCGACCAGCGGCGAGCGATCAAGAGTTGGAGCGGATGCCGATATGGGTACGAGAGGGAGCACCATACGTTTTCTGCTAAGCCGGTCGCCTTAGACCGATGTCGTGGCCGCGGCGTTAATGCTCTGTGCCTTGTATTCATATGATCATGTGCCTTAGGTGCGTTTAAACCAAAACAGCATTCGCTGTTCTAGCGTCCGTTCTACGAAATCAACCAATCACGTTTTGCGTACCGATCGAATTTCGTAGAGTGGGAGGTTAGAACAGCGAATGCTCTTTTAGTTTGAACGCACCTTTATGCTGACTTCAATTGACATTCGTTTTCCCATTCTTTGACAGAGTTTTTAATATTAAGGACTGTTCATTTTACTAAGAGGACACACTTAAACGTCTAACATCGGTTTTAAAATCGATCGATGAACAGTTTACAGCCATGAAATTAGCAAAGCCATCTTTTTCAATTGATATACAGGGTGGTCCAAACCTTGACGTCAAAAAATTTTTTTAGGTTCCCTACTTCATGGGCTATCAGAATATACCCCATGTATGTTAGCCGTTTTTTTGTAGTTTTCGAGTTATGAATTTTTTAAATTTTTTTTTTTTGGGAAATTCTGTAATGAAGAAATTTATTGATAAAAAAAAAACTATTGGGTTTTTTTAATATTTTCTTTTTGTAAAATTATTACTACAAATAAAGCATTTACTGACAAAAAAATTAGCGTCCTCACTTTGATACAAGTAGGATAAAAAAATACCAAATTCAAAATTTTACGTTAAAAATGCATCAAAATGGCATTAATGTACGTAAATAAAAAAAATAAAACACATCCCAACGATTTTTGGTAATGTAAAGACTGCCCTAGACCTTAAACCTTCGTAAAAGCAAAAATAAAGTGATACTTAATAATGAGGATTTTTCGGAGTAGTCGGTCAAATAAACTTAAAAAAACTTAAAATTTTAAAGTACTAAAAAATGACTTGAATAACTACACAAATTGAGTTTTCGTGGTATTTTCTGTCTTTGTTTATTGATAAGAACAACAAAACAGACGAAATTTCACTTTTTTTTTTAATTAAAAATTTAGAAGTTTTTTTAAGTTTATTTGACCGACTACTCCGAAAAATCCTCATTATTAAGTATCACTTTTTTTTACTTTTACGAAGGTTTAAGGTCTAGGGCAGTCTTTACATTACCAAAAATCCTTGGGATATCTTTTATTTTTTTTATTTACGTACATTAATGCTATTTTGATGCGTTTTTAGCGTAAAATTTTGAATTTGGTATTTTTTTAACCTACTTGTATCAAAGTGAGGACGCTAATTTTTTTGTCAGTAAATGCTTTATTTGTAGTAATACTTTTACAAAAACAAACTAGTTAAAAAACCCAACAGTTTTTTTTTATTAATAAATTTCTTCATTCCAGAATTTCTCAAAAAAAAAATTTTTCAAAAATTCATAACTCGAAAACTACAAAAAATCGGCTAACATACATGGGGTATATTCTGATAGCTCATGACGTGAGGAATCTAAAAAAAATTTTTTGACGTCATTGTTTGGACCACCCTGTATGTTTGCTTTTCAAGTATCCATTATATCTGATAAGACATATTCAATTTGATAATCGTAAATTGATTCTGCACAATGGTGTACAGAAAAATATTCACTGTGAAAGATTGCAAATATCTAGGACATTTTAAGTCGACGTTATACTAAATCATTAAACAATTTAGAGAGTGTCATATGCTTGAAGATTCACCGAAGTCTAAACACAGAAATCTTAGTTGCATACCTTAAAATTGGCTATTGAACTTTACGTCGTTTCACTAAAAAAGTATGGAATTTTTGCATTTTGGTGGCCCACAAAAGGTACCTAAAATATGATAGTAATGACATTACCGCAGTCCTAATACTGTCATCCTGTCGTAGAAGAGTATGTGTCTGAGTAGAAAATCATACAAAAAAACAATTTCGGGAAGAACGCCCTTGCTTGGCAGGCAATTTGATTATATGGTCTTTTAACTGCTTCCTATTTCGCAACAGGGCCAAGTTAGCTGGGATATTTATAGAAAATATTGCATCCGAAATCGGGTTTTTTTTTTTATGTCTATCGAAGACATAGTATCTCTCACCGGTTATTTTGGTCTAATTTGGCAAGGGCACATCATAAGGGTTAGACATTAGAGCTATTTAATTAAATAATCATAGAATTTGTTTAAAAAGACGACATCCATAAAATTGTCTTCATCTTCATCCTATATAGCGGTAATGGCCTATTGTGAAGGTACACTTAAGAAACGATAGACGGAAAACTAAATCATTGAAAAAATTCAAACGTGTACAGTTCGCAACTAGTCGTAAAATGTCAAAAAGTAGTTTGCAGAACATAAGTTTTGTGGCCAAACAGTAGTCTAAAAATGTAGTTGCCGATAATTAATATATTAATTGAGACATTACTTATTATTTGTCTATTTTTAGTTAAATAATATTTCACAAATAAAAATAAAATATTATAAAAGAAAAAAATATTTACGTGAGGTTTTTCATGTCCGCTTAGTAAAATGAACAGTTCTTAGCCTTGATATACCCGACATGTAATGTCGTATTTTTTGTAGAATTATACAATATTGTATTTGCAAGCATTCTAATGTTTTAATGGGACTGGGTGGGACACGTCTGTCGAATGCCGGATAACCTGTGGGCTAAGATAACCACAAGTTGGGTGCCACAACTTGTAAGGCGTCGCGGTAGACCGCGCCAGAGATGGCGCATCATCACCAAAATCATTTTTCTCTCTCGCCATGCCCATGGCAAATCTTCCTTCAACAGCCTCTCAACACCGTCCCCAAATGACGGTGCAACGACCGTCCCACCCTTGTGGGATGCGACCCGGCCACAGCTGCAGTAGCGGAAACGCGGGAGCAGCCACACATACTCCAGGAGGAGTATCGTTTGTATATTCAGTTCAGAGATGGCGTGATGAGCTTGACGCCTTTGACAAGGACTGGTGGGAGACTTCAGGGGATAGGGATAGGTACCTACGTAGAAGAATTTGAGGGAGGACTTTGCCCTACAGTGGGACAGTACAGGTTTCAATAATAATAATAGTAATCTAATGTTTTACTGCAAATAAACTGATTTGATTTGCTCCTATAGGTAAGGAACAAACTCGAGCACTAAGCCGGTAGCAAACAGTCTATTATTGGCCTACCACGAACTCCAAAAGTTCGGAAATTTCGGGGATTTGTCTCTGTCACACCAACGGAGGCGTCATTAGAGTGACAAAGACGAATCCCCGAAAATTGCGAACTTCGGCCACTGGTCATTTTAACACGTCCTTGGCACAGTCATAGACAAAATAAGGTGTGCACAAAAATGTTTAAAAATATGTCCCAGTGCAATCTAATTCTGTGTAATATGAACGTGGTAACATATTTATAAGCGGATTCTTTCGATACTTATTTTTGCACTTGACTGCACCTCAGTACAAGCTTGAATGTCACATATTGGGACTTTGAAAATATTAACACTCCGTCCTAATAAATGTCAGCCTGTCTTCAGCAAATAATTTACATATAAGCGAATTATTTCAAAGTTATGATATGAAGCATTAAAGGCACATACATTTATCATCGTTTAAATGCCCTAATAGTTGATTTTATCTTATCGATGGCAACTCGAGCTATAATGACGAATATTGGTACAGCGTCGGGTACTAATACTTCCACCTTATATCATTTTTATTACAATAATTACTACTGTAACAGAATTTTGTATGAAAATCCATTATTGCCCATACGCATATATGACGCGTTTTCGTCCAATATTCCGCAGTGTTTGAAGACGAAACGAAAGTCTTTGATCAGTGTGTGTTGCCAGTGATGACATGCGGTACTGAAACGTGGCCGCTTACAATGGGTCTCATAAGAAGGCTCAAAGTCACCCAAAGGGCAATGGAAAAGGCTATGCTAGGAGTCTCTCTGTGAGATCGGATTAGAAATGAGACCCATCCATCCGCAGCACAACTAAAGTAACCGATATAGCTCTCCGAATCGCTAAACTGAAGTGGCAGTGGGCGGGGCACATTGCGCGTAGAACCGATGGCCGTTGGGGCGGAAAGGTTCTCGAGTGGCGGCCACGTACCGGAAGGCGCAGCGTAGGTAGGCCCCCACAAGGTGGACTAAATAATGACCTGGTGAAGGTCGCAGGAGGAGTAAGTTCCGCTGGATGCGGGTGGCGCAAGACCGGTCATTGTGGCATTCTTTGAGGGAGGCCTATGTTCTGCAGTGGACGTCTTTCGGCTGATATGATGATAATTATAATGACGCCGACGCGTATCGATTGCGCGCTGACGTACATTACCGAACAGGTGTGATGAAAAAAGATTACAGGCTTGATTGACATATCCTCTCTCAATTTGAAAACAGCTTAAGTACACACTTAAAAGGCATTCTTGATACCTATACCCCAATCTACATTCCAACACAAATATCTCTAAATCTGTAGTAATATTTGTAATAGATAACAAACTTCTATTGAAAAAAAATTACTTGTCATCTTTATCAATCTTTCGAATGCCAAGCGTTGCACGAAACGATACGTCACTAAGACGCGCGATCGCATTAATTCAAGCGTAATTGAACCTTGCGTGATCCCGCGTAAGTTCATACTACGTTAGCAAAGCTGTCGGTTATAGCCGTCTTTGGTGTCTATGGCACAACTTTCCGTTGCATAAAACGTGCTAACGAATCAGTCACGGACATTGAAAAAAGTTGTTACCCGCTTGCCCAGCGATTATTGCCATTTATTATTTAGTTTATTAAGCTGAGATTTGGTTGCACCTTTATATGAACACTACTACGAACAAATAAAACATGGAAGTCGCACGCCATACTAAATTGCCTTTCAAAAACGGTCCTGAATTTTAGGTGACAAGTGTCACCCCCTGTTCAATACATCACGGCAATGAATTAGAATGTCAACCTATAAAAACTTAAACCGCCATTTATAAATAGTTGTGATTGGTCCATAAAAGTTTTGATTGGTGATATTCAATAAACATTTGTCAAAGATGTTGCGCCGAAATATGCGCGGTGTCACGAAAAGCGCTATGTCCTGCCCATCTTGGCACAATTGAACAATTGATTTTGGGGGCATTTTTGAGCTGGCGTTAGGCGTCCATGTTTTATATGGTCGCAGGAACACTATTTAAAATATCCGTGGCTAATTTATTACCACTATGTATGGGTACTTATTTCTTAAATAGTTTGACACATCCATGTTAAAAGTTAATGTTTCTAGGTAGTCTCATATTTTTTTGAT
>JALPQI010017040.1:0-28841 GCA_025490895.1 Thaumatotibia leucotreta
AAAAAACCGGCTTATAAAAGCAGGATGTTCTGAATCTTGACAGTTTTTTGTAGGTACCTACATAACATAATAATGTAGGTTTCATTATCATCATATGTCATGTATTCATCATGTATCATACATCATCAGCCTAGCTCAGTCCACTGCTGGACGTGGAGGCCTCTCCTATCAAACTATGCGTATAGACGCATTAGGAGGTAAATGCCCATAATCGCCACGCTGGCCAAGCGGATTGGCGATTGCAGTTATGTGTCCACTCCACTATGATGACGCTGCTGCATCAATGAAATCAAAGAATAGTCAATGACACTTACAGTCCCATAGTCGACTCTTACGACACCCGCGGGAAGAGTTGGGGTGGTGACAAGTGTATTCTTGCTGCCGTCACCACACGGCAGATAAGTATGTCACTCGATATCTCCGAGTATCGAAAACGGTTTTTTTAACGAACGAATATAACCCCGAGTTGGTCCCATTGGCATTGGTAGTTGGCACCAAGTCGGGGCCAGTGTGCCTAAAGGTGCATTCAGACCAAACGAGCATTCGCTATTCTAACCTCCCACTCTGCGAAATTCGATCGTTACACAAAACGTGATTGGTTGATTTCGTAGAGCGGGGGATAGAACAGCGAATGCTCTTTTGGTCTGAATGCACCTTTACATACATACAACAAGAGAATTCAGTCGAATTGAGAACCTCCTCCTTTTTTGAAGTCGGTTTAAAATGTATATGAACTTCAGAGTTAAGGTTCTAAGTTGGTGATGAAACCAAGATTGTGTTTCAAAAGTGTGTGATTATGAAATAAGGCAAGTTTGCAGGTTTGTTTTTTTTTACTTTCAACTGACGAATAACGATTGGACTGCGACCATATCATGGACGTCTAACGCCAGCTCAAAAATGCCCCCAACAACAATTGTTCAATTGTGTCAAGATGGGCAGGACATAGCGCTTTTCTTAACACCGCGCATATTTCGGCGCAACATGTTTGACAAACGTTTATAGAATATCGCCAATCAAAACTTTGATGGGCCAATCACAACTGTTTTTAATTGGCGGTTTCAGTTGGTTGATATTGAAATTCATTACCGCGATGCATTGAAGAGGGAGTCACACTTGTCAACTAAAATTCAGGACCGTTTTTGAAAGGCAACTTAGTATGGCGTGCGGCTTCCATGTTTTATTTGTTCGTAGCGATTGTATAACAAAATGACCTCTCTACATCGTCGCCCATCTACCGCTGATTCCCGTAGTCCTTAAGAAGGGTATTTCGGAAAACGCTGATGACTTGGACATTATGAAACCAAGATTCCTATTAAGATACGGAACATTAGTCTCACTTAAGGCCCGTTTAGACTGAAAGCTGAGTTTTTTATCGCGCTGTGCAATAGTGGAGCAGTAGGCTTAGCACATGATTAGTGCGACAATATGTCGAGGTAAACTATCCGTCCTTCTTTTATTAATCTAGTTAGTAAAGGACGGGAAATCTATCTCGCAGCGACATAGCGACATACTGTCGCGCCAATCATGTGTTAAGCGTGTACAGGTACCTACTTTGAATACGTATTTGTGTGAATCAACTTTTTTCTGTCTGTTATTGCAATGTTTACGGTCTCCTGAGTAACGTAGGTTTAATGCAAATTTATGTTACTTAAATTATACAAACATGCATTGTTCTGGTGTTAACACAAGCCCTTTCCTTAATGGGCCACCTAAAAACACGGATTACATGCTACATGCATAGGTAATTTAAGTAACATATTTTTTTCTGCAAAATTATGTACCTAACTTATGAAAACATGCATAATTCCATGTTGCATACAACTTACGTTACTCAGGCGCGGATCTAGGACTTTGTTGAGGGGGCATTGCCCTATGATATGATAGTATTTTATACTTAAAACGGTACCTAGGCATACTAAGTCCGGTGTCAGGGGGGGCAAGTGCCCCCATTGTCCCCCCTGGATCCGCACCTGGCGTTACTCAGGAGACCGTAAACATGGCAATAACAGCCAGAAAAAACTTGATTTACCCATTTAACTACCTATAGAATTGAACGCTTACCTATTTTAGAAGATAGCTAAAATTTTTAAGAGTGACAATTTTATTTTTTATTCGTTACACAATAAGGTAGGTAGGTAAGGCATACGTTTAAGCGTAAAAAAGAGAGCTTAAAGCTTAAAGTTATTTATAACCTATAACTTAATAATTACTTGTTACTTATTTACAGTAAGTAAGTAAGTAATTATTTTATTAGTTACCTACATAGGTAATGTATTACAAATGATGTTAAAATATTTTCATTAAGGAAGTCTAGTTTATAAGCAAATTTACGATGTTACGTATAACCTATGAAAGACTGTTTGTTACTTGAATAAATAAATAAAAAATAGCTTACTTATGCTGCCTACTCGCCCATAATATTCCGTTCAAACGCAGCACCGAGTATTATTCCAGAATCCTGAGATATGGAGGCACTTTCAGAATATTATTCATTAGAAGAATTCGACCTCCTCGTGACCCGGTTTAATAAGGCTCTATTTCATTCTACCGCAATTTGGTCCACCCTTTAAAACCTTATCGGGTAGTACTGATCTGAATTACGGTTAAATTAGCGTCTGTTTTGGTAGATTAGAAGCATAAAAGTTTTATATTAAGCTTATTAAATACCTTAATGTAACGTTAGGCCAGCTGTACACCTGTAAGTTCTTACGTAAGCGTAAGTTATACACCGTATTTTTATTGATGTCCGTTAAATTAAAGGGAAGCTTATTTAGGTTAAAAATTATCTATTTCTCTAAGAAACTAGTGTCTTAACTCTTACTGTTATTGAGTTATTAAAAAAATAAGTTTAATGACTGAACAAGTGTATTGCAACCTTTATTACATCCTAATGTTACTTATTTTGACATGTGCCGTCAGCAGCCGTCAGTCGCCCTTGATCTTATTTTTAAGGTTCTCTCACACTTACCATTACAATTATTATGTATGAAAACGTAAAAAATTTTTTTTTCGAAATTAACAAAAGCTGATATATCAGGCAACTTCTATGAATGTTCTAAGTAACCTGTCCAATTTAACGGAAATCAATAAAAACACGATGTAGAGACGGGGCTATACTAAGGAATGAGATAGTGATATTCATATCTAATTCCTTATACTCTGTTTGGTATGGTGTTTAAAAAAGGTAACCAATCTTGCAGTATATTTTTATTGAAAAATGCATATAAAAATCCAAACTAGGTACCTAATGAATCAAAAACAATGTAATTCACTGTATTTCCTTCTTATATTATGTATATTTGCTAAAACTTATTTTCTACTCGTAGTTTTCAATAAAAAGATATTGCAAGATTGTTTGCCTTTTTTTAAACACCAAATATATAATAAATAAATATCTTGGGACACGGTAAGCTCAATTATGGCTTGTGATGTGGGTACCAGGCGACGATATATATAATAGATAGATACCTACATATACATACTTAAATACATAGACAGCCATGACCAAGGAACAAATATTTGTGATAAATAAATACACAAATGATGCCCTCGCCGGGATTCGAACCCGGAACCTCCAGCTTCGTAGACAGGGTCACTACTAACTAGGCTACGGACGCTGACCACTGATCAAACAGAGTATAGTATAGCTCCGTCCCTATAACTTACGTAAGGCTGGCTTTATAGGTACAGTCGACGTCAAAGATACCATTACGGTTTAGGTGCAAAAAATATATTTACACGACCTTAATGTCAAGGCAATAAAGTTATGTAAATATATTTTTGACACCTAACCTAAACCGTAACGATATCTTTGACGTCGACTGTACATGTAGGACGTATAAAATTGAGGCACTAATCCCATCATGACCAGCTACCATTCGTCAGTTGCAAGTAAAAAAAGTCAGTTTCAGGTGCGGATTCAGGACTTTGTTCAGGGGGGCATTGCCCCTTGATATGACAGTATTTTATACTTAAAACAGCACCTACGCATACCTAAGTCCAGTGTCAAGGGAAGGGGGAGTGCCCCCGCTCCCCCCCCCCCCCTCCTGGATCCGCACCTGGTCAGTTTTAAGATTGTGTTCTGAAAGTGCGTGATTAGTGATTATGAAATAATGCAAGTAATATGCAGGTTTGCAGCGCTATCTGCACTGAAAAAGTATGAACTGAAATGTATTTATTTCCGTAATATGGGTACATTTAGTTAGAAGATAGGTAGGTACAAATGGTACAATAGAGTTTTAGCACTTTTTATGAAAAAAGTCGTTCGATACACGTGTAAAAACTTCTTTTTAACTCGGGTGATTGTCGCCCTCGTTTCACTCGTGCTTCAACTTTCACCCTCGTCGAAAAAATTTTTTTTGCACTTGCATCGAAATATACTATTGTGGCAGAGGACAACACAATCTTGCCTACCTGTATTTTTCACTAGTGCGAGATGTGGTTCATTTTATATCAGGTCGAAAACTTCGGAGTGCCATATGTACTGAAAAACAACGTACGATACGAGTACAAGGAAATTCCTAACTCGAGTCGATTTAAAGCACTCCCTTCGGTCTTCTTCAATCAACTTCATTTTTTTCGCACTTGTATCGTAAATTTGAAATGTACTATTTCGAGTACCTCCTCTAGTAGTAAAGTGGGGATGATTTTTTTACTTTTCTGATTTGTGTAAGATGTCCCAAGATATTTATTTATTTATTTATTTATTTTATTCTGTGATCCTATAGTGTTGGATATCGTCGAATAGATATTTAAAAAATTAATATGGGTTCCAAAAGTACGTTTTTTTTTCTTAACGGGTAAGTATATAAATAAATAAATATCTTGGGACATCTTACACAAATCGACTTAGTCCCACGGTAAGCTCAATTAAGGCTTGTAATGTGAGTACTAAGCGACGATGTTATATAATAGATATACAAGGTTATTTTTTCACCAGTACAAATACTCTAGGGGGTGTATAAGTAAGTCAAAATGAACAACTTTTACTATGGGGCCGAACCTGAAATCGCGAAAAAAAAATCAGCTGTTTCATACATTTCAGACGACCATGAGTCGACAATTTCTATGGAACAGCTGATTTTTTTTTCGCGATTTTAGGTTCGGCCCCATAGTAAAAGTTGTTCATTATGACTTACTTATACACCCCCTAGAGTATTTGTACTGATGAAAAAATAACCCAGTATACCTACATATAGATACTTATATACATAGACAGCCATGACCGAGGAACAAATATTTGTGATAAATAAATACACAAATAATGCCCTCGCCGGGATTTGAACCCGGAACCTCCAGCTTCGTAAGCAGGGTCACTATCAAATCAACTAGGCTACGGAGGCTGACAATACCCCCGCGGCGGGTATAACCCCGAGATGGTCAGTTATTCGGTTATTCTCCAAATCGGAGTCTAATGATGGGATCTTGGAGAAATTGTTTGAAGTCTGTTTTTACATTTGTTATTTGGTGATTGTAAGTAGGTAGGTATAATACATATATGCCGCTTTTGTAGACTTACTTATAACTTTCGAATTAAGATAGACATAATAGGTAATATGTATAATATTGGTTATTATTTTCTACCTACATTATAGTAAAAATAAACATTCAATTTATATTTCTCGAACTATAACATCGTAATTTTTTATTATGATTAAATTAAATTAATTAATTGACAAAGTTAACGATGAAAAGTTGGTGAAAAGTCTCCGAAACTTGACGATTATACGAATATCAAATACCGACTCTTACCGGATACCGATTACCGATGTCATGAAGTGTCGATTTTTTCTTTTTATTTTGTTGGCAGAAAGCACGAGATTCAAATTTACTCTGTCGGCAAAGCAGATCTTATACGTATTTATTGATGAAAGTGACATCTTACGGATTACTGTCAAATCGTTTACTCGTCATAGTTCACGCAGGACATTCCATCTGACGTTCCTCAGTTTGACAGCTTACAATACGTCTGGCTTTGGTGACATTTTTATCTAAAGTACGTACATAGTAAATTTAATAGAATCCATTTTGTTTTAAGAGCTTTATATGCTATTATTGTAATTTTTTTTACTTGTTCAAATAATCTTTTACTATGTTTCTAGGCTCTGATACTGCGACATCTAGTGATAGGCCCGTGGAAATATATCGCCATCTATATCGTTGAAAGGGTAACTTACCCTTAGTTCACATTCCAGCCGTGGCGCTCACAACCCAAACAATGAATTCCAACATGGTGGAAATGTGCTACACTGTTTGAAAATGCAGGCCGTGTCATGCCTTGAAAAAAATCATTTTATGCTAGAATTTGGTAAAAAATGTCGGACCCTAAACGTGCTAGTCTTATAACAGTGGGTGCTTCAAAAAGTGGAAAGAATAGTGCGTGTAAAACAGTGAGATTAACTATAAATCTGGATGAAAGCAACGAAAGTAAATATCCAGAGCTGAATTACAAGGAACTAGTCATAGCAGAAGACGTAAGTTATAACAGAAAATCATAGCAATTTACGCAACCATGCTGGTTTTCCAGCTCTTTGTAGACTAGGGAATCTGTAAAAAAATCTAAAAGCGTGTAACTTGACGGGTTGACGAGTACAGCTGTTCGAAAAGGAGGGAAGTCGAGATCATTTAGGATATTTTTTGCTTACGTTACACAGCTTTGTATTAGGTTTGTTACATGAATTCGCGTCCACGAGCTGCACGAGAAGCTCAGATAGCGGTCGCCATGTTTGCAACAATCTTAGAATGATCGTTGTCAACCTAGGACATTTCGGAGGGCAATGTTTTGATTGTGCATGTAGTCTGATTGGGGTTGTTTTCGTATGGATTTTCGCGATTTTCTTATAGTATTATAATTAGTATCACGTCGCATGACTGCTGACGACTTCATAAACACGTAGGACAGCAATTAGCTAGCGAAAGTCCTACCTTTGTGACCTAGGTTAGACCGCCTTACTTGGATGTTGTTTTGAGCGATACGGGCGGGTTGTTAGGTTATTTTTTTAATAAGTCAAAATTGATTTTATAATGAAAGTATTAACAGCTGTTTGCTATAAACGTTAGGTATATAAACTGATATCGACGTATATAATGAGATAGCGGTTGTATATGTACCTGTATAGGTATAGCGTGTTTGGTATCGCCGTACTGCTCGCGCCCGCTATAAAGTATATTCGCTTTTGCCAATTTTAAATGAAATATTGCTTATGTATTGAGATCTTAGAGATATTTACTCAATAGCTAACTAGGTAAGTTATGTTATGTACTTAGTTTGCAAACATGCAAGTAAGTGATCCAGAATGAAAGTTGTATGTCTTGTTTTGCAAGGTTTTACTTAAATGCTTGTTTATACTATGTAGGTACCTATTTAGGCATTTCTATTGATTGCTGTTATGTATTATGGCGTTTAGTATATAAAGAGGTTAAGTGTCATTTACTTTTGTGCAGATGTGTGAGTGAATGAAGGACAATGGCTTTTCGACGTGTTTGTGTGAACTTATGTGGAATTGTGGAGTTTTGGATCGTAGCGTAGTTTTTTGAGGTTATCTTTTATTTTGCGCGAGTCGCGCGCGCTATTTACGGTTTCTGATAATAGATGGCGCTTTGGATTTTGTTATTATGCTAAGTAAGGTTTAAATTTACTTTTTCTTTTTGTGTTATTGTTGTTACCGTGTTTCATGATAATTATTATTGATAACTATGTTTCTTTTGTATTATTAATGCACTTTTATTGGGTTCACGGTAGACGATAGATAGTATACAAAAACAAGTAGGTACTTATGCATACCTAATGTATTATTTTACCTTTTAATTAGTTTTCCCGGTATTTTCCGTGCAATAAACAAATGAAAACTACTGTTTCGATGGTAACTATAGCCTCTAAGTACTTCATAGATAAAAGAGGCTAGTATTCTTTATTTACTTATCTGTTATATCTATCTTGGGTTGTTACAATTGAATTACTCACTTTTCACTGATGTTATCTAAAGTCAAAGTAATTCACTTTTTACAGGATACTGTTAGAGATAGTGATGATACGATGATACTAAAAGGCTTTTTTTGTAAATACAGCTGGAAATTATCTGCTTATGTACAAGTTGTATGTTTTTTTCTGGTTTTGGGTTGTTATTTGTATTGCAAAATTTCCTCCAAATCCTAGTTGTGACAATTGTGACTGCAAAGTGGAAAGTTCTAGGTTCTTTATTTATTTGGGAGTGTCTCTAAATATCTGAAAGATGTATATTTCTTTCTTGAAAGGAAATGTATTCTCTACTTGCAACAGCATCATGTTGTCCTGTATTTTTTAGTTTATTTGGAAAAGGATAAGACAATAGTGTTGTCACTTGATGATTTCTGATCTTTTGTGCTAGGCCGTACATAGACATGCTGCAATCTTGGCCCATAAAATGCCAAATCAGTATATTAGCCTCTGTAGCCTAGTTGGTAGTGACTCTGCATACAAAGCTGGAGGTTCCGGGTTCGAATCCCGGCGAGGGCATTTGTATTTATTTATCACTAATATTTGTTCCTTGGTCATGGCTGTCTATGTATTTAAGTATCTATTTGTATCGATCTATTATATATATCCTCGCTTGGTACCGCTCGCTTTAAAGGTGCATTCAGACCAAACAAGCATTCGCTATTCTATCATGATTCTATCCCCCACTCTACGAAATTTGATTGTTACACAAAACATGATTCGTTGATTTCGTAGTGGGGGATAGAATAGCGACTGCTCCTTTGGTCTGAATGTACCTCGAGACACTAATCTATGTCCCATGAACATGCCTCAAATTTTGCAGTCTTATCAGTGTTGGCCTTATCATTAGATATCAGGGTCAATCACCTTTTTTTGTCGTTATTCTGTCACATCAAGCAAAAGTGACATAGTTTGCTAGAAGAAATTATCCAGCACACTCTATTAACATGATAATGGGTGTCCCAGCATGGAAAGGGCACGTAATAGTCTAATAATACAGTTTTGTACATTTTAATGCTATCAGCCTCTGTAGCCTAGTTGGTAGTGACCCTGCCTACGAAGCTGGAAGTTTCGGGTTCGAACCCCGGCGAGGGCATTATTTGTGTATTTATTTATCACAAATATTTGTTCCTTGGTCATGGCTGTCTATGTATTTAAGTATCTATATGTATCTATCTATTATATATTTCGTTGCCTGGTACCCAGATCACAAGCTTAATTGAGCTTACCTTGATTTGTGTAAAATGTCCCAAGATATTTATTTTATTTACTTATTTATTAAACTACCTACTGAGAAGATTAAAGTGTAACGCAGAGATACCCAGCAAAAAGTGACAAGAATAAATAAAAAAGTGACTGACCCATCAGATCTAAGAAGACAATTTTTTTTTAATAATACCATTCTTTTGCCTTTCCAGAAAAAGAAGAGAGTAGAAAATGGGAAGACAAATAAACTGGATCCATTCTCAGATAACGATGAGGAGCTAGAACGAGTTGCCAAGAAGTTTGAACAAAAATATGTAAGTGTAACATGTTTCTTCAATACAATGACTTTTTAATCAATTCAAATTGAATTTTTATCAATACTCATCATATTTCAGGAATTTGTTTACTGTTTCATTATTATACATTAACCTTTAGATACGGGGCTATAACAAGCCAAAAGCCTGTGTGAAAATTTTAAATAAATCAAACATTGAGAACAAGAATTTGGGAAAACACTTATTACCAAGGATCGGACAAACGCCCGTCATTTCGAAAACATAACCCTGTTCCGTACAGTAGAGACTTCCTTATCTTATGATGCTAACATATTTTATTTTATAAGATATTTTTTTTAATAACATTATCACAAAGTATTTATTTGGGAGATCCCAACTTTCTTCTTACTTGTATGTACCCTGATTGTGAATTTATGACAAATAAACGACTTAATCTATTGAGTGTATAATTATCTTATTCGGTTACCGAGATAGTTATTCATGATATAAATGATTTAAACAAATAACATCGCGTATTTTAATTAACGTTGTAACGACATTTCTAACAGTCATGGTGTGTACAAATATTCTAAAAAAGAGTTGATTATCCTCCTAAATAGATACTTTGTGTTCGTGTTATAAAAAATATCTAAGATAAATAAATAAATATCTCAAATTAATAAAATATGTTAACATCATAATTATCATAAGATAAGGAAGTCTCTACCATACGGAACAGGGTTATGTTTTCAAAATGACGGGCGTTTGTCCGATCCTTGCTTATTACGACACTTTTAACAATTACATTCACATAGTTTTCCCTATTCTTCAGAATGTGTAAGTGAATCACTACCAATGATTAGGCAGAATCATAATTTTCCCTGTGATACATGGGTGAATCAACTTTTTTCTGTCTGTTAATACTAGGGATCGGAACTATGGGTGCAAAACTTTAACAAAACTTGTCAAGTGGACGTGAAAGAGCACATACATCCATAAAATACACACCCAAACATTGTAAGTTCAAGATTCCGATATAGGCAATAAAAATCTTTATTTTTCAATAATATGTATTCATATTTTTCATGGCCGTGTGGTGACGGCAGTAAGAATACATTTGTCACCACCCCAACTCCTGCGGGTGTCGTAAGAGTCGACTAAGGGATTGAAGTGTCACTGACCATTTTTGATAACGATTGATGATGGGCAGCAGCGTCATCATAGTGGACACATTACTGCGATCGCCAATCCGCTTGCCCAGCGTGGCGATTATGGGATTTACCTCCTAATGCGTCAATACGCATAGTTAATAGGAGAGGCCTTCGTCCAGCAGTGGACTGTCATAGGCTGATGCTGTGATTCATATTTTTCTTGGATAAAGTGTTCCTATATGTCAGTTTTGAAGTTTTGTTAAAGTGTTGCACCCACAGTTCTGATCCCTAGTTATGTCACATTGGTTTTATGCAAAATCATGCTACTTAAAATATGCAAACATGCATATTTCTGGTGTTAATAAGCGCTTTCCTTAATGGACCTACAAACATGGACTACCTACATGCATGTTTACATGATCCCTCTTACCGGCGATATAAATTTTATGGTCATAGAAACCAGGGGGCTTAGCACATGATTAGTGCGACAGTATGTTGCCGCGAGATAAACTATCCATCCCTCTTTGATTAATATAGTTAGTACAAGATGGAAAATCTATCTCGCGGCGAGATACTGACGTAGCAATAGCAATCATGTGCTTAGCATACAGATCCAGAGATGCAATTATTTTGTAGAATACAATTACCATGTGTTAACCAGATATTTCCCTTACATTTTCCAGGGTGGTAAGAGTACGTACGGGAGGAAAGGACGGTCCAAGCATGATGACTTCGCGGATATCGGGATGGGATACGATGAAAACGATCCGTTCATCGACAACACAGATAATGTAAGTCAGTTTTCTTTTAATCGTTGTTGCACTAAAGTAAAACTTAACGGGTATAAAGTTTATGTCACAAGGATTACCCACCATTCATACTTTATAATACATTATCACTATCATTAGTCTATCTCAGTCATAGACAAATACGGAGGTAAATGCCTATAATCGCCACGCTGGGCAAGCCGATTGTCGATCTCAGTAGTGTGTCCACTATGATGACGCTCATCGTCAATCTTATATCAAAGAATGACCAGTGACACTTCAATCCCTTAGGGCCTTATCACACTTGCGATTTAGGGCCTTATCACACTTGCGATTTACAAGCGAGGCGAAAGCGAAGCGAGCGCGCAGCGTGATCGTTGCGAGCCCGTAACCAATTCGCCGCGATGGCGTCGCGATTACGCCGCGATCGCGTAACGAATACGCTGCGCAGCCGTCAGTAAATCCGAGTCTTGGACAGTCACTTACATAATGGATTCGCAGCGAGTTCGCCGCGTCAGGAATTGGAATCCATTATGTAAGTGACTGTACAAACGCCCGTAACCAATTCGCCATTACGGGCACGCAACGAACACGCCGCGCATACGCTTCGCTTTCAAATCGCTTGTCAATCGCAAGTGTGTTATGGCCCTTAGTCGATTCTTACTATACCCGCGGGAAGAGTTGGGATGGTGACAAATGTATTCTTACTGTCATCACCAATTTTATAATAAACTTACAAACCTTTTTGCATTTTGGGTTGTAGACTCTTTCAAGTCTTTCAACGGATATTCATTTCACGACATATAAACTGTGTGTGCAAAAATTAATTATTAATATTTTTACAGTACGATGAGATGATGCCGCCAGAAACAGACACCTTCTACGGAGGTTTCTACATTAATAGTGGCTCGCTTGAGTTCAAAAGTGTGCCTGAAAACCGGATATCCGATGTCGAGAATGGGAGAAGGAATAAGGTATTCTATACGGGTGGATCAACTTTTTTCTGTCTGTTATTGCCATGGGTACGATCACCTGAATTACGCTGGTTTTATGTATTTTTATACTACTTAAACTATGCAAACATGGATTTTTCTGGTGTTAATAAGCTATTTCCTTAACATGGACTATATGCATTTTGCATAATTTATGTTGCATCATTTTGAAGAAAACAATCCACGTATCGTATCGTAAAGAAAAAAAAAAATACCCTTCTGTCTACAGTGTTCTTAAAATATGTATTGTTAAAATTTTACTGCGTCTTATTTATCCGAAGTGGGTTTTTTATCAATAAAAGAAATCATGTAATCTTTTTCTACTGCAAACTAAAAGAAAAACAGAGAGGTTGTTCTAGATCTTGTATTTTCTTAATCTTTGTCTCAACAGAGGAGGATTTCATCGAGCAGCAGCGAAGAGGAGTCTTCGGAGAGCTCATCGGAGTCTGAGAGTGCTGATGAGAAGGAGGCCAAGAATATCCCCAATGGAGATGTTCATAATGAGCATAGGAAAAAGGTAATAAGGATGATGACTGTAGTTAAAATAAATTTTGTAACATTATGCACGACATAATACACGAAGAAATTATTACTAAAATGTAGATTACAGTAATTTTTGTACAGAACTTCTATTTAATAAATTGAAAAGAACTTAAAAGAGTAGGTCATTTGGCAGTACTCAAACGTGACGTAACTTAATTCCATAGTGGTGATCGTTTTGACAGTTCGAAAAAAGATGCTGATTTGACTTGTCAGTCATCATGCCTATTTTAGAGATTAGCTAAGTTAGAAGTTTATTCATCAACTTCTACTTAGCTAGCCCATATGTACCCTTTCGGTCTTATGAACTGTCGGATTGATAAGACCGAAAGGGACAAACGAGAGAGACATAGTCCATTTTCAGTAGATTGGTGCTTTTTTATGCACTAGTGCGAGTAGTGGTTCAGTTTTTGTCTGATTGAATTTTTGGCCTGCTACCGCGAATACCGAAGTTCGTAAATTTAAGGGATTTGTCAGGGAAAAATCACCGAAATTTATTTATTATTTAATAAGCAGGCAGGCAGTTAGAAAACTGATGTAGCCTGTATCCAGTGATCATAGTGGCAATAATCATAGTCAAGTTGTAGATGTGATGTACTTGTCTAGTCCATTTTTAAACTTATTCACATTTTGTGCTGAGATCACGTCCTCTGGGAGTTTGTTCCAACATCTCACTACTCGGTTGCTCAAAAAGTGTTTATAAGGGTTACTGTGAGATCTGATACTCTAGCTTTAAGTGATGACCTCTCAGACGAGTGTTGTTATTACGCTTAAATTTGTTTTCGTAGTTCGCGGTACTGAAAAACGTCGTACAAAATACGTGTGCAAACTAAATTATTAAGTCGTGTCGATTAAAAACACTCTGTGGTCGTGTTTTAATTTAACGCCACTCGTTACGAACTTGATTTTTTTCGCACTCATATTGTAATGTACTTTTTCATCACACTTGCTGTCTAAGCGCACCATTGCTTGCGCGCGTAGCGGGAGTAATAGAAAAGTGATATTCCCTAGGGAGTAATAGAAATGTCAGTCATTTAATAATATTAGGTCTTAAAACTTATTTTTTTGTCGGCAAGTGTGATGAAAAACATTGTATGCATCACGGTAGGTAAGCGGAATACTAACTCGAGTATAAAAGCCCTCCGCCTGACGGCGTCGGGCTTCTAACACTCTCGTTAGTATTTCCGTACTTACCTCCCTTGATGCACAATGTACTATTAAAAACATGACTACAAATGCAATTTCTTTGACAGAAAAACAAAGATGTTGATAAGAAAAAGAAAGCGAAGAAAATCAGAAGAACGGATTCTTCAGCCGCCACTTCAGGGAAACAAACTTCAGATGGTATGTTTTATGGAATAGACTTATCAGCCTATCTCAGTCCACTGGGGGCATTCAAGTATTACGTGTAACGCAATTCATTCCAGAATTTCTCAAAAAAAAATTTTCAAAAATTCATAACTCGAAAACTACAAAAAATCGGCTAACATACATGGGGTATATTCTGATAGCCCATGACGTAGGGAACCTAAAAAAATTTTTTTGACGTCAACGTTTGGACCACCCTGTATATATCATCGCTTGGTACATCACAAGCCTTAATTGAGCTTACCGTGGGACTAGGTCGATTTGTGTAAGATGTCTCAAGGTATTTATTTATTTACTTTCACCGGTATTTTAGAAAAACCTGGAAATTGCCCAATATTTATATGTAATTTACAATATCCTGTTTTTTAAATTATTTCATTAACTTAGAATTTATTTATATACCGAAGAACGAAAAAGAAGGAAAGAAAACGTTCTTTTGTTTGGAGAAAATACCGGTTTCCGGTCCCTGCTTGAATTTGATATATAGTACATTACTATAGAGGACGGGAAACGAAGGGTTACAGGCCAAGTAGATATCAATTCCTTCGGCCAGATAGGGATACGCGGCCTGTAACCCTGTTTCTCGCCGAGATTTGTATAGTACTTTTCTGAAACTTGCCATGTAATAAAACGAACTGATTTCGCCGAACCATACTATTTTATTTGTAAATAAACCTTAGTACAGTATCGTAAAACATTTAAAAAAAAACATTCGAAATCTGTTTGAGGTATCCTTTTAACTGGTGGTATAGACATTAGTTCTAAGGTAATTTTTTTTCTGTGGCTGAATATCAAAACCTAGTGTCACAATTTGACGTTTCAAAACAATAGACTGTTTGCAGTCCTAGGTGTGAAATAAATACATGAAATCTCTTTACATATCACTCATTAATTGCTGCCGTTTATATTACAGATAATGCTCACGGTGACGCGGAGAGTGATTCTCGTACATCACAATCCGACTCGCTGACTTCCAAACCCGCTCCAAGCTCAGAGAATGCCGTCACTTCAGATAGCTCAAGGTACCATAGAATTCATTAAAGGGCTTGTCCATTTATTTTGTCCATTAATTTACCGGATCCCCCGACCAAAGAGCAGATCAGTTTTTGCTAAGCGAGCTCCTTATTGCATGCACCCTTTTATATACAATGCAATATGCAAACACTTAAATGTACAATAATGTGTGCTCCCCAAGCTGAAAATGGTCCTGGGTAAATGGCTGCTGACACTGTTTTACTGTGAGACAGAGACACTTTTGTCCTCGAGCAAGTAGGATCACACTAAACAACCACACACACACACACACTCACACACACACACACACACACATACACACACTGCATGCATTCCTTAATATTATTTCTTTTTTGTTTGTTTTAATTTTTCACATAATCTTAAAAAATACTTAAACGAACCATAGATAAAAGTGTAATATGAACATTAGTTTTTATCGACTCTCTATGGTTTCCGAGATACAGGCTCGGCCTAGTTCGGGAACCACTGTCAATTTTTATTATGTTGTAGTGTATCTATTTTGCTTCAAAAACCGCTTTTCGAGACATGCCGCCCTAAACAACATTATTCGCCGGTCTCTTGCCACCATCAACGTGCCAGCTCTTTTGGAGCCCACCGGCATCGCACGTGACGATGGCAAGAGACCTGACGGCATGACTCTGGTTCCATGGAGATTGGGAAGGGTGCTAGTCTGGGACGCCACGTGTGTAGACACACTGGCTCCTTCCCACCTCTCTGGAACCAGCAAACAGGAGGGTGCGGCTGCGAAGGCGGCCGAACATCGCAAAAATGTCAAGTACTCGGGTCTCGGCTCCGGCTACATATTCACGCCGTTCGGGGTTGAGACCCTTGGTCCGTGGGGTCCCAGCGCTCATAAGTTTTTTATAGACATGTCTAAGCGGCTTGTCGACGCCACTGGTGACCGCCGTGCTGGCAGCTACCTAGCTCAACGCATAAGTATCGCGATACAGCGAGGTAATGCTGCCAGCATCCTTGGCACCATGCCGCGGGGGCCCAACTATTTAGATTTATTTTAGTTTTATTTAGTCTTAATTTGATAGGTTATTTTAGTTTAGTTATATTTTATTCTTTAGTTTATTTAGTTTTTTGCTTCAATAAACTTTTTAATTTTTTTTTCATTCTTCCATTAATCACGTCATACGATTTTGGCCTGTTTTAGACCCCCATATCCCCCATGGTGATATTTTCTGGACACTCCCCCCCTAGCCAATATGACGTAATTTTATTTTGAAAATGAATTTTGTGTCTTTCATTTTTGCTGTCAAAATTAATAACGCACGCATTATAAGTGTTAAATATTTTTCCAATAATATTTAACACTGCTAATACGTTTTTTTTAACTTGGTACGATCATAAAATACGTAATAGAAACACGATCCGGAGAGTTGGTCTCAAGGCTTATTTTGAATATCACTTTATTAAAAAAAACAGTAGGCCTTAAGTTTTTTTTTCAAAAACCTAATTGTAATACTGTTTACAGAGACGCAGAGCCCAAATCCGAAGTGAAACTGCCTCAGCCCATTCTTCAAGTTCTAGAAGCGTTAGACGCAGCTGTTGCCAAGCACCAAGCGGAACACCCTGATACTCCTGTCGCTCAACTCACTACTAATCATGAGAAGCATCTATTGAGGTAAGTTCATTATAAAGCTTGAACACGCCAAAACGTGGGCACTAAAATTAACAAATAAAAAACAATATAAGTTGTATATCAAAAAGATTTATATTGTATTAGTCTACCATCTTATTGTATATTTTAAAAATAGATACATATTTTTATTTATGCTTTGAATACGCCATCATGCGTACTTTACGTCGGATGCTGCTCATAAGGGTTTGCACAGCAGTGTCACTGTACTGTTTGCTAGCCCAAGTCCATATTTTTTGCAATTCTGGAGCTGATTTAATGTATCCGCCTTTCTTTTTTAATATTCTTTTCATTATGGACCAGTATTCTTCGATAGGCCAGAGTTCTGGGCAGTTCGGAGGATTATACTCTCTTGGTACCACGGCAACAGCATTCTGTTCGTACCATTCCGTCACCGCTTTAGAATAGTGGCAGCTCTCAAGATCAGGCCAAAACAATGGTTGTGAGCTGTGACTTCTTAAAATGGGTAAAAGACGCTTTTGCAAACATTCTTTTTTGTATATTTCACCATTCACTGTCCCTGTCGCGATAAACGAACGACTGCGTTTGCCACAACTACAAATGGCTTGCCATAACAAAAATTTTTTTGGGAATTTCGATCTCATTTTCTTCTTGCATTCTTCTGGAGCGTTTTTCCGATTCGTACAAGTGTAAAATTCTTGCCCTGGTATCTGTTTGAAATCTGCTTTAATGTATGTTTCGTCATCTAAAACAACGCATTCAAATTTTGTTAAAAAAGTGTCGTACAGTTTTCGTGCCCTTTTTTTGCGGATATGTTCTGCCTAGCGTCGCGATTTGGCGCAGCTTGTGCCTTGAATGATCTTAATACGGCTCTTGCTTTAACTTTCTGTACATATGATTGTGACATTTGTACCTTTTTTGCGACATCACGGGATGATATCTTCAGATCCGCTGTAAAAAGCTGCAAGACACGGGCTTCCTTGTTTTTGTATTTTACTCCCTGCTTTCCACCACTGCCCGGCTTCCGTTCTAACGTTAAACGTTCCCGAAATTTTTTTAAAACCGAACATACGGTAGATTATGGCAATTTTAAGAGTTTTGCCAAAGCTCTGTAACTTAAATGTGGTTTTTCCGTATGTTTGAGCAAAATTGTTTCACGTTGCTTGTATTCAGACTTCGCCATCGTGAAAACAAATGAAGAACGGGGAAACTGTCATAATATTTTTTATTCATCATACCATGGATTTTAAAACTTAAGAACAAAAAAGCTTCTATACTATGTAGATAAAATAATATGACCACTTACGTGTGCCCAAGTTTTGGCGTGTTCAAGCTTTATCAGCCGAAAGTCCACTGAATATAGGCCCACAGATAGCCACAATGACCAGTCGCTCAACTCTACGCTCTGTCGGTCTACTACCAATAATGAGAAGCATCTAGTGAGGTAAGTTCATCATATCAGCTGAAAGTCCACTGCTGAATATAGGCCCACAGATAGCCACAATGACCACTCGCTCAACTCACTATCAATAATGAGAAGCATCTGTTAAGGTAAGTTCATCATCATATCAGCTGAAAGTCCACTGCTGAATATAGGCCCACAGATAGCCACAATGACCACTCGCTCAACTCACTATCAATAATGAGAAGCATCTGTTAAGGTAAGTTCATCATCATATCAGCTGAAAGTCCACTGCTGAATATAGGCCCACAGATAGCCACAATGACCACTCGCTCAACTCACTATCAATAATGAGAAGCATCTGTTAAGGTAAGTTCATCATCATATCAGCTGAAAGTCCACTGCTGAATATAGGCCCACAGATAGCCACAATGACCACTCGCTCAACTCACTATCAATAATGAGAAGCATCTGTTAAGGTAAGTTCATCATCATATCAGCTGAAAGTTCACTGCTGAATATAGGCCCACAGATAGCCACAATGACCAGTCGCACAACTCACTATCAATAATGAGAAGCATCTATTGAGGTAAGTTCATCATCATATCAGCTGAAAGTCCACTCCTGAATATAGGCCCACATTTTACACAATTGTAAGCATTTTTGAATCGTCAGACAAATCATCAGCCTATCTCATTCCACTGCTGGACGTAGGCCTCTTCTATTAACTATTCATAAAGACGCATTAGGAGGTAAATGCCCATAATCGCCACGTTGGGCAAGCGGATTGGCGATCGCAGTAATGCGTCCACTATGACGCTGCCCATCATCAATCTTCTATAATAGTAGATTACATGCCAAGGACGTTTAAGTGGGAAATGTCTCGCATGACGTGTAATGACAAACATGTTATCCGAGGCTTTCCCATTTAACGGTCGAGAACGGTAACAAGCGGAACACCCTGATACTCCTGTCGCTCAACTCACTACTAATAATGAGAAGCATCTATTGAGGTAAGATCATAGTCAAGTATGTAGATTTACCCCCTTAAGAATACATTTGTCTCTTACTAATACGTCGTAAGTATTGTTTGTCCAAAAGGGACAAACAATACTTAGCGGCTTGTTAAGTTAGGAGTTGTTTATGAATAAAAAACCGACTTCAACCGGTTTCTCCAAGATTCCCGATTTGTTTCCATCATTGGTTTCCTCAAATCCTACTTTCTGAATGCAAATTCTTGTAAATGAATGAAAATTACCAAAAGCGCCATACATGTACCTATAACAATTGAAGAGATCCCTCGATTTCTCCAAGATCCCATCATCAGACCGCAACTTGGTGCCAATGGGACCATCTCGGGGTAATACACGTTCGATCACAAAAAGAAATTTTAAAATCGGTTCACTATTCTCGGAGATATGGGGTAACATACATACAACAAAAAAAAAAAAATCAGTCGAATTAAGAACCTCCTCCTTTTTTGAAGTCGGTTAAAAAGGGTTTAAACTTACACGATTAACTCATAATTTAACGACAAACATGAATCCATCGCTTTAACTTTTGGTGCTTCCACATTGGCGTTACAAAATGTTATATAAAATCTTTCTCTCTTAGACATTCTAGGATTCTATAATGTTGTCCGTATTACACAATGTTTTATAACGTTATGTAACAGAAATAACATCCACTTTGGGAGCACCATAACTTCGTTCTGCCTGCGACCACGGGTGTAACGCCATGTCTAAAACGTCAGGACAATATTTAACGTAAAGCTTACCTGATTCAGTCCCGTTAAAATACATAGTTAAATAAATGTAGGAATAGAGTGTGTTGAGACATTCGAACGGAAACTAAATCCGATCCGACCAAGCGGAACACCCTGATACTCCTGTCGCTCAACTCACTACTAATAATGAGAAGCATCTATTGAGGTAAGTTCATCATCATATCAGCTGAAAGTCCACTGCTGAATATAGGCCCACAGATAGCCACAATGACCAGTCGCTCAACTCACTATCAATAATGAGAAGCATCTATTGAGGTAAGTTCATTATATCAGCCGAAAGTCCACTACTGAACAATCTGAACATAGGCCCCAATGATTGCCACAATGACCGGTTCTGCACCACCCGCATCGGACAGAAGCCAAATCGGAAGTACGGGACATATTTTTTCTCCTAACAGAATCGAAAGAGCTCGTGATTTTGAGTCGAATAAGCCTAAATTTGACCAAGTTAAATAACAAGGTGATTTCTTTCAAAAACGGTTTGCGAAAACGCCCTAGTAGCTCGCGGTGAGACCAGTGCCACACCCTTTAATTATATTTATTGTGATTATTTCGGTCCACTTTCGAATTAACGTGAGGAAAGTAATGAGAGCGATTCGAACGTCATTCATTACTATAACTCTGAAACTCATATTCATCACCATCATCAACATATCAGCCGCAAGACGTCCACTGCTGGCCATAGGCCTCTCCCAATGATCGCTAACACTGATATTAATTTATGCATACGTTGGGACCCTTTAAACGAAGCGTGAAGAAGCATCTAGCGGGCGAGCAAGGCGGTGGCAACTGACAGGTTACTGCTGGGCCCTATCCCACAAACGTTACAATTGTAAATTACAATTTACATATTACATATATGTAGATAATACAAGCGAGCGTATCACAAAAATTACATATTACAAATTTGTATCGGAAAATTTCTACAAATATGTAATTGTAGTGATAAATCTACAATTCGGTGTATCACAAAACTTTACATATTACAAGTGGTTTTCCGGGAAAATTTACATATTTGTAGTCTACAATTGTACGTAAAAGTTTTGTGTTACGATGAATTGTAATAAAATGCGTACAATTTTGTAGAATTGTAGCTACAAATCTACAATTCTATCACCGCGTGTAAAAAGTACAATCTCATTACAAGAGTTCGTCCATTCTACCTTTATGGAGACCGTTCCCTGACGCTATCATTTTAGGAGACAGCGGGTATAAAAATGGTTGCTGACCCCAAACATACCCGTACAGATACCAAGAAATGCAGCATTAGTACGATTTTTACGAACATTTAAATCGATGAGACGGATGGTTGAAAAATCGCTGGGGATTTTAACTAAAAGTTTCCATGTTTGAATCATCTAAGACTTCAACCCAAAAATGCAAGCATGGTTATTTTAAGTTGTGTAATATTGCATAATATAGAAAAACGTTTAGGTCACAATACTATTCAGATGATCACAAACTCGGAACAAGATGAAGATGAAAACATCGAACAAAATCATACTGATGACAATCTTAAAGACGTGAACGCCATTGAAGTATTATGTGCTGTAATTGAACACTTCAACTAACACGACTGGAAAGCTGTGTTGTGTATTGTGTATACGAGGACATCTTGTGAACATTAATACATTCGCCTAAGAGAGCTTAAGACGAGATAAATTAGGGCGATTCGTGACGAGAAGAGGTACTCGTTTCTCCAAACCTTGTTCAATATATTTTCACTTTTTCTAACTGATTTGTAATCTCTTTCCATTTCTGTATTTTTACATCATGGGTTAAAGTATTGCTACATCTTCCAAATAAAATCTCTTTAGTCTCTAAAATGAGATTCAAAACCGTTATTTTATCTTGAAAACGCATTTTAGAAATTGCACAATAGGAGCCCAGAAAATATCAATCACGTATTAACACAGCAACTTGGAAGGTATTTTTACCGCTTTTTAAAAGGTATTAAACTACCCGCAACATAAAAGAAGTTCCTTGTCGAAGAAATTACTGCAAATACAATTCTACATATACAAACATGTAATCTACATATTTGTTATATTTACAAATTGTAATAAATACAATTTTACATATTTCACAAATATGTAAATTGTAAACTACATTGACACACCACCCATGCTTTGTGTTACGGTGATTTGTAATGCATATATTTGTAGAATACAGACTTGTCGCTTCTACATAAGTGTAATATTTGTGGTACGTTTTTATGTAAACAATTCTACAAATTTGTCACATTTTACATATGTAAAGTTTAGTGGGATAGGGCCCTGGTCTCCTGTTCGTTGCCACCGCGATTTGGGCTCCACTTTTCACTTACAATCAGGTTGAGTGGAGCCACTTTTTTGTGCCAATATAAAATACTATATGTTTTAAATCGACAATAGTCACGAATTTCCTTTTTGCACGTGTCTTGTACGACGTTTTTTAGTACAGATGGTCCTCTGAAGTTTTGGACCTGACTTAAAATAAGCCACTTCTTGCGCTAGTGCCTAAAAAGGCACCATCTGTACTAAAAAAAAAATATTTTTAAACGACTTCAAAAAAAGGGGAGGTTCTCAATTCAACAGATTTTTTTGTTGTATGTATGTTACCCGATATCTCCGAGAATCGTGAACCGATTTTAATTTTATTTGTGATCAAACGTGTGTATAACCCCGAGATGGTCCCGTTGGCACCAAGTTGTTATCTGATGATGGGATCTTGGAGAAATCAAGAATCTCTTCAAATGTTATAGGTATATGTATGGCGCTTTTGGTAATTTTCATTCATTTACACGAATTTTCATTCAGAAAGTAGGATTTGATGATAGGAAACCAATGACGGAAACCACAGATGATAGGAACTTGGAGAAATCGGTTGAAGTTGGTTGTTTTTAATTTTTTAATTTGATGTTTATTGCAGCTTGGACTCAGTATTGTCCAGTTCCGGGACACCGGCTAGAATAAGGCGGGCAGCGTGGAGTCACGCCGCCGCTACACTGCGCTCCTCCCGGGCCAAGCTCATACACCGCGTGCAAGCCCGGCTGAAGGCGACAGATGTCAACAACAGTTAGTGTCTTACAGCTTGGACTCAGTATTGTCCAGTTCCGGGACACCGGCTAGAATAAGGCGGGCAGCGTGGAGTCACGCCGCCGCTACACTGCGCTCCTCCCGGGCCAAGCTCATACACCGCGTGCAAGCCCGGCTGAAGGCGACAGATGTCAACAACAGTTAGTGTCTTACAGCTTGGACTCAGTAGTGTCCAGTTCCGGGACACCGGCTAGAATAAGGCGGGCAGCGTGGAGTCACGCCGCCGCTACACTGCGCTCCTCCCGGGCCAAGCTCATATTATCAAACCGGAATCAGAAGGGGATTCGAAAGTACTGTTGACAGAACAAATGACACTACATTTATCAAGAAAAGAGTTGTTTATAGATGTAGTGAGTGATTAATTAACTTATTGTCTGTAAGGCTCTGCGCTTAAACTATAAATATATGAATATAACTATGAATTTATCCTAGATTGACTCATGCACTGTTGTGTCAACAGTACTTTAGAATCCCATTCTAATCGCGATTTGATAATACACCGCGTGCAAGCCCGGCTGAAGGCGCAGACAGATGTCAACAACAGTTAGTGTCTTACAGCTTGGACTCAGTAGTGTCCAGTTCCGGGACACCGGCTAGAATAAGGCGAGCAGCGTGGAGTCACGCCGCCGCTACACTGCGCTCCTCCCGGGCCAAGCTCATACACCGCGTGCAAGCCCGGCTGAAGGCGCAGACAGATGTCAACAACAGTTAGTGTCTTACAGCTTGGACTCAGTAGTGTCCAGTTCCGGGACACCGGCTAGAATAAGGCGGGCAGCGTGGAGTCACGCCGCCGCTACACTGCGCTCCTCCCGGGCTAGCGTTGAAAATTTCTGGATTAAATCCCGTTTCTTTCCAAACAGCTCGTTTTTTTCCTGATTTTTTCGAAAAAACAATGAAATTTTCCACTTTAATTTTCAACTCTAAACCAATGTAAATTAGGTCTAATTTTCACTTATACCAGGAGAACGCGATGTCACTGAGGAAAAGTCAATTGAAACAGATGGCAAGAAGTGACAGTGACAGTGACATTGATTGTTTCTCAAAAAAACCGAAGAAAACGGAAAAAAACGAAATTTTCATACATTCCCGAAAAAACATTTTGTTTTTTTCCGACATTTTCAACACTATCCCGGGCCAAGCTCATACACCGCGTGCAAGCCCGGCTGAAGGCGCAGACAGATGTCAACAACAGTTAGTGTCTTACAGCTATGCTATTCTCTTATTCAAACATTCGACGCTGCGTTCATCAACGAGCTCGACGACGAGACAGCCTTCACTTCGACGTCGAGCGCAGCGCTGCGAAATACAGTATTCATTAACGTAGAACAGCTCGTCGTCGAACTGTAGGCGGTAACTCTCGACGCAGTGTAGTTTCAGCTCACGCCGCATTCGTCGCCGAGCGCTAGTGTCGTTTAAAGTGCATTAGTGAATACCATTTTTAGGCTCGACGCTGCCGCAGCGCTGACACAGCGCTGATAGCAAGGCGGTTTCCTTAGTGAATAACACAGCTGCTTGGACTCAGTATTGTCCAGTTCCGGGACACCGGCTAGAATAAGGCGGGCAGCGTGGAGTCACGCCGCAAGTGCGAAAAACAGGAAATCCTAAACGAGTGGCGATGTTTTAAAACACAACCGAAGGGAGTGGTTTAAATCGACACGAGTTACGAATTTCCTTTTTGCACGTGTCTCGTACGACGTTTTTTAGTACAGATGGTGCTCCGAAGTTTTGGACCTGACGTAAAATGACCCACTTCTCGCACTAGAACCTAAAAAGTACACCATCTGTACTAAAAAATATTCTTTTTTTCAATTGGTATTAAATCTGAAACTAGGAGATATCCAGAAAAGTTTATATGTCACCTAAAAATCTGGCACCCTAGTGAAAAGGGGTATAAATCGAAATTTGCCACTTTACAGGAGAGCCAAAAAACGATTGGCGAAATTATTCAAAATTACTGTGCCGAAATGGCTAAAGAATTAGAATAACTTTAAATGTACTTTGAGTAAATACAATGCGCTCTTTCACATGCCGTCATTGGTTTATGGCTAAAATCAATAGTTTAAAAAAAAATTGACTTGTACCCGCTGAAATAAATGCTATTTAGAAATTTAACCAAACTAGTACCCCTTTTCACATATATTGGACATTAGTGAAAACGGGTATACAATTAACTTATTTTATAATAACTCTTTTTGAGATGTACTTTTACGAAAAAAAATTAGCTAAGTTTGTTTGCGAAATTAATTTTAATGGCATGGCATGTACGTATACAATATAATCCCAAAAAAAACGACTTATACCATTGTGCACAAAATGTTAGTAACGTGTAAAAGGGAATAACAAGATTTATATTAATCACTTTATTCAATTGTATCCAAATTCTATGAAATGAGTTACAATAAAAATATTTATTTTTTCCATTTATTATTAGAAATTATTTCCTTGAATTAGAAAAATATTACTTCTTTTCAACAGCCAAAACACAACGCATCATAAAATGAAATGTTTTTAAATTTCATAGTACCAAAAAATACCATAATGTAGCATTTATTTATTATTATCAAAATCGTGTCATAATATTTTTTTTCTCATGCCTTATTTTGCTAATACGGTAGTCGTCTGAATTATAACTTTATGCCCTGGATGTCGTGCGCGTAGCTAGGTAGGTACGTTCCGTAACGCCTGAATGGCAATTTTGTATCTTATCGAGTCACCTAAAATAACATACTATTGAAAATCGATATTTTATTTAAAAAAAACTATTGTCTATAGCCTATCGTAATGTACATTACGATACAACTGTGAAAAAAAAAGTTCAAAATAAGCATAAATAAAGCAAAGCACTACCGACGGGAGTGTTTTAAATCGACACGATTTACGAATTTCATTTTTGCATGTGTATCGTACGACATTTTTCAGTACAGATGGCCTTCCAAAGTTTTCAACCAGGCAAGATATAAATGACTCCTCGCACTAGTGTGTAAAGAAGTTATTTCCGTTGTTTCGGATAAAAATAGTGACGTTGCATTGCAGTACTCTGTATGGAATCTTAATAAACAGACTAATCGACGAGTATAAAAAGCCTTTTCACTAGGTATTATGTTCTATCGATTATAATTCTTATAAAAGTTGTATAGGTAAATATAGGTACGATCAACTTGAATTATTGTGTTAATTATACATTAACTATTAATTTCGTTAGTAGACAATTTAAAAAAATATTGTGATAATATTGTTTTCATTATGTTAGCATTCGTAAAAAGTGGCCAGGCATGGTTTCCGGGTGGCTGTTTTGAAATTGTTCTAATCACATGTTTCCGGAGAAATATAGATATAGCAACAGCCATAGAACAGCAGCAAATACTCGTACAAGGCTATTATAGCGCGCTTTCTATATTACCTAGATCATTAAGTAAAATTGTAACTACAAATAAAAAAAAAGTATTTGCGTTAGGTCATTTAAAACTGTCAACACAAACTAATATTACTAACATAGGTTTTAACAAATAAGCAGCAGAATTTAACAGCTTCAATTTGAAAAAAAAAATACAATCATACTTTAAGAAAATCATTAACCACTAAGTAAATAAAATTTTAAAAATTAACACTATTTTAAACATTGTGTATATATAACGAAACTTAGTGTAAAAGGGTACAACTTAGTACAAATCTGTCAATTTACTGGTGTTAAATGTTAAGTAATACTTTTTAATTTCGTGCAAACGGATATAATTCCCGCAAATGGATTCTATCACATGTAAAAAACTGTAATTCTAAGTGATTAAAGTCTACTTGTACCCGTAACAACATAATTTTATTCGTGAATATGGATTTATGTCGAATTGTATCTCAAAAAATATTTTTATTGTTCGTGTAAAGTGATTTAAATACACATGGATCCTCATTATCCGAGTGACCATCAAGAGAATATGAGTAGTTATAGCGTTACACACAACAAAAATCCAAACGCGTAAAACTTAGCTACACTAATACCTTTTGAAACTTTACAACGATATACTTTTTTTGTTAGTAAGAATTTATTTCAACTTATACCTGACACTGCATGGTCATTTGTGTTAGTTATACCATATTACACGACCGTAACTCTGTCAATTTACGTGATATCTTAGATCCTTTTACACCAACAGATGCCATTTTTTTTTTTGAAATTTTTTCTTATACTTAACTCAATTTGGCCAAAATTCGACTTATACCCCTTTTCACTAGGGTGCCAGAAATGTGGTCATGATTACACTGTCAGTACGTCATTTCATAATATTTTTTTTCGTCGGCAAGTGTGATGAACTGATGAAAAACATTGTATGCATCGCGGTTTTTGAAAAACATTGTATTCTAACACTTTCGTTAGTGATTCCGTACTTACCTCCCTTGATGCACAATTGTACTATTGCGTACGTTATCTTAATTAAAACATTACAGTCGACAAGTAAACAAAACTATTTTCAAAAGTAACAAAGACTAATAATTAATTTATTTATTAAATTTACATTATATTTCAATTAGTATATACAGGGTGTTCGTTTCGATTTGCTATAAATTAGACAGGTTACTTGGGCTATTAATAGAAGTTGGCTGGTATATCGGCTTTTGGAAAATTCGATAAAAAATATTTTTTTATGTTTTCATACATAATAAATGAAATGATAAGTGTGAGAGAACCTTAAGAATAAAATAAAAGTTAATCTCAGGTGACTGACGGCACATGTCATAATAAGTAACATTGGAATGTAATAAAGGTTGCAATACACATGTTCAGTGATTAAACTTATTTTTTTAATAACTCAATAACGGTAAGGTAAAACACTAGTTTCTTAGAGAAATTAATTATATTTGACCTAAATAAGCTTCCCTTAAAGTTATAGCATATGAAGAAAAACACGCTGTAGATGTCTGATGTATAGATGTCCCAACATATTTTATTTATTTATACGAACAAATGTTTGTTCCACAGAAGTTCCCGCCTCCCCAATCGCTCAACCGACAACTGCCAACTCAACTGCCAATAACAAACGGAAATACTCAGATGAGACCGACGAAGACATCGCGAAACTCACTGACGAGGAGAGAGAAGCTAAGATTGTCGAAACATTACAAAGGTGAGATTCAAATTTTAAAATTAAATAAGACTTGTCCATTAATCACGTCATACGATTTTGGCCTATTTTAGACCTCCCCATCCCCCATAGTGATACTTGGTGATATTTTGAGGAAAGCCAAACTATCACGTATAATTTATTGCCAACTTAAGTTGTCCTTTTAATAACACTTCAATTTACGTTTTTTATTAAGCACACTTTTTTGCCAACTACGAGGTAAATGTCCGTGAAATTTTAAAATTCAGTTCAGGCTTTGACATCTGGTTATGTTTAAAAAGTGTTTTAAAAAAGTATACATACTATAATATATATCGTCAGTTGTAATATGAATTAATGTAACCACCAAATGACGATTTTTTAGGAGAGCCCAAAAACGAATTTGATATTTATAAGGTATGCTGTCTCTTTTTAGTTAATTATCCTATTGATGATGTTTACCTTGTTTGTTTTCTTTTTGAGAGGTTAATTTGACACACCGTTACTAAGTAACTGCGGCCACAGTTATAGTTCAGGAAATGGCTGGTGCTTACGTTAAATATTTTTG